>JAOTRH010136071.1:0-14017 GCA_034768845.1 Heliamphora exappendiculata | reverse complement strand
TATATAAGCTGTGAATGGCACGAGTGTATCAGAAAGTATAAAGTAAGGGCACCTAGGCCCAATAACCAACAAATCTGGGGCACGCATGCCCATAAAACTAATGTATCATAATGTATCAAAATGTATGAAAAGGAGAGGGGATCTATCTCTATCTAATGTCTCTAACGGACTCGGTAGGAAGAGAGGATAATGTCTGAAGGGCCAGCTATGGGTGAATCGAACAGCTCCTCGAGATCATCAATGTCATCCCATCGTTGTTAGATGAAGAAGATACAACTTGGGAGCGGCTTCGAGCAGATGAAATGGATCCTCGAGTATGGTAAGCTCAGGAAGAAACACGGGTCCCACAACCTTGAAATGGGGTAGGAACTAGAAGCTTTGTCTCACCCTGAACCTGTGACTCGATAACATTATGAGTTGGGCCACGTGGTTGTGAAAGAATTGAGGAACAAAGATAAGCAGTGAAAAGAATGAAGAAACTGACAGTAGAAAGGAAAGCTGGGAAATACTCACTATCACAACTGGCTGAGGGATAAAGACAACCCCAGCAGCACGCAGAGCGGCATCCTGCTTGAGGATCACAGTCTGCATACTGCTCACCGCCAACATGAGGCGATATAACTAAGCCTAGTCTGTCTGCTAAAGAGGAACAAGAGATAAGCAGTCTAAACAAAGGAATGACAGATAAGAAAATAGTGATAAGAAGATCAAACCTTGGCATGAACTGGTATGAACTCTGGAGCTGGAGGAACTAGAATGAGGATATCAAAAGGATACCTGATGACAAGGACCGATACAGTTTGGGGCACCTCTACAGCTCCACCCGCTCCAACACCAGTAGCAGCAGCTCCTCCAACACCAACAGTAGCAGTAGCTCCAGCACCAGTAGTAGCCTCTACTCTTGCACCCACATCAGGGATAGCCTTCGATACTTGTCTCTTTCTTCTACTAGCAGGTATAGCAGGGCTAGGACCAAGTGGCCCTAACAGATGTGCCTAGGCACATGCTGTGTAGTCCACCTCAGGTCCCAATAGCTCTGTAACAAGGTCCAAGCCATCTCTAGTAGGATGTCAAATTAGCTCATGGCATCTGTCAAGCGTATGCGAGCTAGAGGAGCCGCCGAAATCCAAAAGTGATCAAGTCCTAACGACTGTCGAAGCACCCATTCTCCTAAGTAATACTCTCGATAGAAAGGACCCTCCAGCAAAATTTACCTCCGAGATGGGTCAACGCTGCGCATTAGATCCTCGCCAGCCAGCTCTTCCACCCCCCTCCAAATGTCCCAACGAACCTGTAATTAGTTAGCAGTATAAAGTGAGCAATACAGTGAATAGTACAGTATAACGAATAGTGCATAGAATAGTGTACAGTACAGTAAACAATGATGAGTAGACATATAAAGCAATAAGCAATAAGTCAAGAGAAGAACGAGAAATGGTACCTGATCGGGAGTCAGGTGGTCTAGGGATGCCCAGAATTGCTCAAACTCCTTCCCTCCGCTCTTCTTCCCCTTGAAGTCGTGGGCCCACCGAGCAGTGCAAGGGATAACCAGAGGTTCAACAAAGAAGTTCGTCGGGACATGAAACTCGAGAAACTCATAGGTCTAAAACTGTAAAGAGAATGTGTCAACAGAAGAACAGAAAACAGATAACAGAAGAAAGGAATGAACAGTGCGTAGAAACTGAAGCGTACCTCCCAACCCCTCTAGGATCCCCCAATGCTGAGCTCTCGAGGGAATCGTGTCATGCCCCGAACCCCAGGGATCCGTGAACTAACCCCAAACCAACCCTTCTAAAGGTCATCCATCAACACTTCCATTTTACTTTAGATTTGAATTCAAAACTCATTTAGAAATGAATATTTTCTTGAACAACTATATTTTTATTTCACCGGCGCATAACAAATTCTAAATAATGCTTCAAGTCCCCCAAGATTGTTTACAAAATAATAGGTCATTTCACTTGTTCAACTTATCTAAAATAGAAGAACACGATCAAATACATCAAATCCTTTAACTTTATGTGTACATATGGCATACGAAAAGAAATACTAGACCCATTTTCTTGCTCATTCCCAAAATGCCTCCATTATCTCAGTATCATCAGTTCTCCTCGAAACCTAAAAAATGGTTTAGCAGTCGTACGGGAGCCAAAGCTCGTAGGATGTAGATTAACTCAGATGTAATGCATGATTTATGAGGTGTGATGGGTGCAACCGAAATAAGATGCAAATTTTCACCACTTTGTTATCCTTTCACACGCACACACCCGCGTATGCCCACTTATTCAAATTTATATTTTTTATATCATCCATATCATCATTCCATTATCCGATTTTACGCAAAAATCGTTTCACATTTTTATTATCCGATTTGTCCCAAAATCGTATCACGATTAATTTATCACAATTAATGAACTGATATCGGGAGAAGCTTATAGAAACCCCTCCCTATTATCCCAATAGGCTACGCGAAGCCATTAGGTAATAGATAGCTTTATAACTCACCACAATACAACACCACATTTTGGGAGCTAACCCGTGGGCATGTGGTCCCCATCTTGCGCAAGTTTTTGATCTTTCACCGCGGACCCGCTAGGCCAACTTAATCCACATCAATTCATATGGTTCATTATTCTTGATACTATCATTTTTTTCAAGAAAACTCGGGAGTCCAACCCACAACCAATTCCTCTCCCAATCATTTTCAAATATTCTCATTTTCACTTCCCATTTCAAATCTTCCATTTCAATTTCACATCATATTTCATTTAAGTATTCGAGTTCCCTTTCAAGTCATATGCACATGCGTCACAACTTCAACCCATAATTTCTTATAATTCATATTTTCTGTATCCACTTCATAAGGTACCAACACAAAATTTAATTTAATTATGATTGTATCATTTGAAGAAAATGGAATGCACCCATCATATGCATATACACAATTTGAAATCCATGTTTCTATACCAAATGCTTAGTAATGTCAAAAGATGACTATATATCACAACCCTCAGATATCCATTTTTCTTCTTTAAAAAAACGTTATATGTAGAAAATCTATTTTATCTTAAAACCCATCCAACTAGTACAACACTTTCAACCCAACCATAGTATATTGATAAAGGTGTATCATAGACCATGGGTTAAGAAATTTGATAAAAAAATCCATTAAAGATGAAAAATAACAGTTTCCAAGACATTTGGCCAAAAACGGGTGAAAAACGGTTGAGAAAACCTGACATACCCTCACTATTTCCGTCATAACTATTTCCATGGAAAGAATTTTTTTTAGGGTAGTCTTGTTGGAAAGAGGATTTCTGGGGCTTCGATTTGAGTATAAGAATGACTTAATTCGGAGTCTGGATAAAAGAGATATATTGATTTAAAGAAAAACTTTTCAACTAGTGAAAAATAGACTGCGGGCTAGACCGCTCAAGCGGTCTATCGAGCGGTTTGGCCTGCAGAAGAAGCCGAGAGCATCCCATAACCGCCCTCTAGACCGCTTGAGCGGTCCCTCGGGCCGTCCTACACTGAAAATTGAGTTTTTACTACATTTTGAAGGCAAAATCGATCCAAACCCAAATTTATGCAAAAATATGGAATGTTAAGTAATTTAAACTTTCTTTTTACACAATAAACTCACTATTTCATAGCTAACCATGACCCAAAACTCCAAATTTTCTTAAAAACTCAACTTAACTCTCACACACACCGGTCAATGTTCAACTCATGCATGAAATCCACTAAATCTTTACTCATAAATGAAAGTATCAACTCAAATCAAATCAAAACATATGAGAAAATCTAAATCCTACCTCAATTAGCTCAAAGCATTGAGATTTCACCACTTTCTCCCTCCTAGGGTTTCGGTTGCCTCCTTGGTTTGCTCCTTGATGCTCAATCTTTCATTTCCTTGCTCCAAAGCTTGATTTCCATCTTTGGTTGCTTCTCTTGTGGATTAAAACTTTTCTCCTCCATTGTTAGCACTCAATTTAGTTCCAAACTTCTCAAATTTTGAGGGAGGAAGGCTAGGGTTTATGGATTTTGGTAGATTCTCCCATGAAGCAAAGAAGAAAAGGAGAAAAGAAGAGAAGAAGAGAAGAAGGGAAGAAGGTGTTTGGCATGAAAGGCGTGAGGGAGCTTGCTCTCTTTTATCTTTCTCTCTCTCTGTCTCTCTCTCTCTCTCCAATCTTCTAGAATGGCCTAAAGGCCATGTTTGGCTTGCCTCTCATTGTTTCGACTTTCTTATTTCTAATTTTATCTCTCGTGACCTATTTTCCACTTTAATTTAATTTCATTAACTTCATAATTTAATTCTACATTTACAACGTAATTTGCATCCCATATTCCAAGAATTTGAATTAATGAGTTATACTTAACCACAAGTTATTGTCATTTAGCATCATGTATCTCAATTACGCTTTCACATATCAATAAATTAACCGTTAGTGAACAAAATTTTATAACATCCACGTCTAAATTTAATGTAGTCTCCTTGCTTGACCGAAAACATGAAAGCACCAAATAAACACGCACTGATTCCTTACAACTTTCCCCCCTTTGGGAATTTTGTCCCCGAAATTCTTCTCAAGTCTCACCAAACCTTCCTTTAATCTTAATATCTGTTCACATAATTCGTTAATCATTCAGTCTACATAGCACCTATCTTAATCCGCAATCCTGATCATTTTTTGTTTTGGAAACGATTTGACTCATGGATGCTAACACTCCTCTATTTTTGAAAGTGTTACACTACCATCAAGCTTAACTTTCGAATGCCAGTATTTCATGAACACTAGAATCATCCATATGTCATCAGACCGGTCACAAAGTTGTACTAATACCAGGTTTGACTAACCTAAAATGGTTCATCGTTTAGCACGATATCCACTCTTAACCGAGATGAACACCAGAGTTGGTATCAACCACTCCTTTATAGATCATCGACTATCCCTCTATGACCACCATCTCACGCCATATACACGTTCCCAAAGATTAAACATTCTCAAGCATAGCATTATGGGTCATAGGTTTTACCTCCACAAAGATTCTCCCAACTTCGTCGTATTATGGTCTAACTCACTGCTGTACTCCAATGTATACCAAGGACTACTCCTCTAACCCAAACACATGTTGCCAAACTTAAACATTGTTCATAACGGTTTCACGTGTTATCTCAAAAATCACCTATGCCCTTATGGCCACTTCACTATCACTACTTGCACGGCATTACTTGAGTCCTTTAACCATTAACACTAACATATCCATCTGAACTCCGTGAATCACTAGGATTAAGCACACCTTATGAATCAAATGCTTCATCGATAAGCACTTATACACACTAAATCACATCCCTTGTCATTACGCCTTACACTTACCCATCGGTCTCTCGAGTCTACAACACCTCAAACTAGACAATTTGTAATCTTTTGTATTTACATTACCCCACTCATCGACATTATCATGCACATTCACGTATTCCCTTCAAACGGTCGAACCACTCTTCGCACATTAAGAATTTTGAGAAATCTAAAGCTCCAAATAGGACACAATTCCAGACTCACAAGAGTCTATTAAACCCACCATGTAAATATTCCAGCTGCAAGGTTCCAACCCAGAATAAGCTGCACACCACGGCTAACGATTCTCGATTAATTAGTGTAGAAAAGGATTCAATGCCTCGATACTAACTCCGTTGTCAACAAGGACAACCATTCCTGGTCTACTAACCCAATCTTCCAAGGGAACATAACTCTACAAAGAACCCATGAGGAACTCAGCCCTCCAACCACCTGATTCCGGTAGTGTCCATGTCCTAAGGGACAACTCACGGGTCACATCAAAGACACTAGTCTACGGGGACTCCCATTTTCCCACAATAGCCAGCCCAAGAGTTAACCAACGGTCGTAACAGTTACACCTCACCAAGGTGAAACAACACATACACCATAACTATTTGCGAAATAACTGTATCTTCTCCCTAAGAAAGAAACGGTTAATCAAAAACCATGATCCAACCTCAACGTACTCTTATAAATCTCACCTTGAAGCTGTATTGACCATAGTCACACAACTATTGTCGACCTCGACCATGCTACTCAGATCACCCGCCACGCTAAACTCTCAACTCTCAGACCTCATTTGCACGCATACGAACATCATCGACCCTCATACCACATACTACACATCCCAAAGGACTACAAACTCATCATCAATCATACACAGAAACACAACACCAACATTCCCATCACGCTAAGACCTCACTTCACAAGGTTGCACTTCAACGACCTAACTTCCATTAGGCAAATTACAACCATATCACGATCTTAAGCCCACTTTCCAAGCAACTTACGTAAAAAGTGCACGACACCAATCAAAAGTAAATCTAATCCTGAAACCTTTCATCCCAAGTTAATAATAACTTCCGTGATCATACTGACACTTCCCGCATTCTCGCTCCTTGGTACGTATCTATTGCAGACATCTTAACCCACGATTTCTCATCCATCACCCCAGGCTATCCAAACCACACGATACAATGTTGAATCTTATTACTCTACAATTCGTTCCCATGGGAAAACAACATACCCACCTCTGTACCTAAGGTCAAACGTAAACAACCTCCAGACTTATCCCACTCGGGATACACCATCTTAGCATTAAGCCAACCACACAATCGAACCCTTCTGTGGTCCTTTTAAATCTCATACACCCACCACAGTTCCCAAACACGATCTCCTAATCATGAGGATAACAACCAAGCTGTAGACCTGAATTCTCGTAGGAATCTTACAGAACTGACACTCGATAATCTTACCATGTAAACAACCCAATCACCGAACTCCCTTAGGGATCTCACAAGAGTTGAAGCTATCGACCCTTCGTACAAATCAGGTGACCTTTCCAGAAACGTCACTCAAAACACTCAGGTTCACAGGGTAAAGCAAACGAGCTCTTCAAGGAACTACAGGCAAACGGACCCACACTCATACGACCCCAACATTTACTTCGCACCAAGAAAGGACAATCATACTATTCAACTAACCACAAAACATCTCTCCCGCTAGGAAGACCACGAGTTGCGCGACTCTAGGCTCTCGCTCTGTGTCACTACCTCTTAGGGCCACCATTACGCATTGAGTATATCATTCGTCGCACTAGGTCTTCACACTTAGATCTCTAAACAACCACATTAACGATCACCCACTCATTCACATCCCAATGATGCATCACACGCGTCCATACGACCCTCACCGATTAACTACCAAAGACAACAACACATATATTTGCATCACTTCAGGACATCTCCTCACAGGGTTGCAGCACATCGACTCGATTTTTTTATAAGTAGGTAACAACCTTACGGGTAGGCAAAACCCATGCCACAATCTTTAGCTTGCGGCTCTGGTACACCCACCAGAAAACACAAACGCTCAATCGAGAACACCCATCTCTTATGTCATTATACGAATACCACCAGCACACAACTATTCAAACATAAAAGTGACTACATACAACATTGACAAACAAACCTCGCTTATCGACTCTAGACCAAATGGTGCCACCTTATCACTCGCCCTTAAGGGTAAGACAACATCACCATCTTTAGATTTTATGCTAGGTCACACACTACAAACATCATCTCCTCATAGGATTTCCTCACACAGACATGTCATCCTAAGACGAGTGAGTCAACTTCACCAACAACATCTGGCACATGCCCCACAAATGTCACGCACTCACACTCACATTCTCTTCGAAAACCATGCATTTCACATTGTCTTCCAATTATGTGAACAACAAATCATGCCACAAATCTCTATTTTGATAAAATTTACAAATAACCTCAAACCATTGCTCGTTAAATCACAATCACCTCCGACGTACATCTCATCATACGTACATGCACATCACTCGTTAACCGATCCATTGACAGCATCTTTAATCCCCTACTCATTCCTCATACACTTTTGACTTCTATCAAGAAATTAGATTAAGCACCATAACACGAGGAAAGCACAAGGGTCATCAAACTAACCTTCAAAACCATAAGATACCACTGTGGTTACTAATAACACCCCTCAGGGTAAGGGACATTCCCAAACACTGCCTAAGCTCAGACTTCTTAACACACCTTAGGCCGGAGATTATTACGCTCTCGTCCACCATGTTCCCATCCACTATGCTCCCATTCATACCCAATCTTGGAGCACACGGCTCATGACATAGCACGGCTCAAGACGTGGTACGGCTCATGGCGTACACAATCCTTAACGTGCCTAAGGCCACACTTCATATCCAACCATAACAAACAACCTCCAAGAGGTTTCAAGTACCCTACCATACTCATCTGTTAGGCTACTGGTAGCACAACACACACCAAACACTCAATGCTGATCTCATGGGCTTACACCCACCACGATTATTGACCACCATGTCTCACTTCCACGACCGACACTACCACCTGGGCCACAACTCATCCTAGCCCCACGGATATAGCTCATATAACGAGGATATCTTAACACCTAACTAAGTGAAACCCAACTTTACCTTCTAAAGCCGAGCTACGCGCTACTCACCACCTAGTCACATCATATCAACACATATTCACATACCGAGAGAAAGCCCCAAAGCAACACGACAATCCGCGCAACTAATTTAGATTTCTCATAGAAAGAATCTCGGCCAAAGGCTTTTCTATTTCAAACCCCAAAGTAGTTGATTAGACGCCATATAGCATGCCACATCACCACAAGACTAACCCTCCATGCTCACATAAACACATAACATGCGCAACACAATTCAATCGTAACCCCATGCAAGCACACAACTCATGCCGTGTAGTGGTGCCTAACCTTATCAAACAGATCACATATTATGGTCATGGTCACTCCCCACGGCTCCTAGGTATTCGAATCTAGGGCTCTAATACTATTTTATCACGCCCTAAATCCCAAGGACCCGATAACTAACCCCAAACCGACCCTTTTAGAGGTCATCCATCAACACTTCCATTTTACTTTAGATTTGAGTTCAAAACTCATTTAGAAATAAATATTTTCTTGAACAACTATATTTTTATTTCACCGATGCATAACAAATTCTAAATAATGCTTCAAGTCCCCCAAGATCAGTTACAAAATAATATGTCATTTCACTCGTCCGACTTATCCAAAATACAAGAACAAGATCAAATACATCAAATCATTTAACTTTATGTGTACATATGGCATAAGAAAAGAAATACTAGACCCATCTTCCAACCCATTCCCAAAATGCCTCCATCATCTTGGTATCATCAGTTCCCCTCGAAACGTAAAAAATGGTTTAGTAGTCGTACGTGAGACGAAGCTCGTAGGATAAAGATTAACTCAGATATAATGCATAATTTGTAAGATGTAATGGCTGCAACTGAAGTAAGATGCAAAATTTCACCACTTTGTTATTCTTTCACACGCACACACCCATGCATGCCCACTTATTCACATTTATTTATTTTTATATCATCCATATCATCATTCCATTATCCAATTTTTTGCAAAAATCGTTTCACATTTTTGTTACCCGATTTATCCCAAAATCGTATCACGATTAATTTATCACAATTAATGAACCGATATCGGGTGCAGCTTATAGAAACCCCTCCCTATCATCCCAATAGGCTACGAAAAGCCATTAGGTAATATATAGCTCTATAACTAACCACGATATAACACCACATTTTGATAGCTAACCCGTGGGCATGTAGTCCCCATCTTGCGCAAGTTTTTGGTATTTTACCGCGGACCCGCCAGGCCAACTTAATCCACATCAATCCATACGGTTCATTATTCCCGATACTATCATTTTTTTCAACAAAACCCGGGAGTCCAACCCACAACCGATTCCTCTCCTAATCATTTTCAAATATTCTCATTTTCGCTTCCCGTTTCAAATCTTCCATTTCAATTTCACATCATATTTCATTTAAGTATTCGAGTTCCCTTTCAAGTCATATACACATGCATCACAACTTCAACCCATAATTTATTATAATTCATATTTCATGTATCAACTTCATAAGGTACCAATACAAAATTTAATTCAATTATGATTATATCATTTGAAGAAAATGGAATGCACCCATCATATGAACATACATAATTTGAAATCCATGTTTCTATACTAAATGCTTAGTAATGTCAAAAGAAGACTATATATCACAACCCTTGGATACCCATTTTTCTTCTTAAAAAAAACGTTATATGTAGAAAACCTATTTTATCTTAAAACTCATCTAACTGGTACAACACTTGCAACCCAACCCTAGTATATTGATAAAGGTGTATCATAGACCATGGGCCAAGAAATTTGATAAAAAAATCCATTAAGGATAAAAAATAATATTTTCCAAGATATTTGGCCAAAAACGGGAGAAAAACAGTTGAGAAAACCTGACATACCCTCACTATTTTGGTTATAACGTTTTCTACAAAGAGAATTTTTTTGTGAGAGTAATTTTGTTAGAAATAGGACTTCCGGAGCTTCGATTTGAGTACAAGAATGACCCAATTCGGAGTCCGAATGAGGGAGATACATTGATTTAAAGAAACAATTTTTGACCAGTGAAAAATAAACAGCGGTCTATCGAGCAGTCTAGCCTGCAGAAGAAGCTGAGAGCATCCCATGACCGTCCTCTAGACCACTTGAGCGGTCCCTCGGGCTGTCATACGTCAAAAATTTGCTAGATTTTGAAGCCAAAATCGATCCAAACCCAAATTTATGCAAAAATATGAAATGTTAAGTAATTTAAACTTCCTTTTTACACAATAAACTCACTATTTCATAGCTAACCATTACCCAAAACTCTAAATTTTCTTAAAAACTCAACTTAACTCTCACACACACCGGTCAATGTTCAACTCATGCATGAAATCCACTAAATCTTTACTCATAAATCAAAGTATCAACCCAAATCAAATCAAAATATACGAAAAAATCTAAATCCTACCTCAATTAGCTCAAAGCCTTGAGATTCCACCACTTTCTCCCTCATAGGGTTTCAGTTGCCTCTTTGGTTTGCTCTTTGATGCTCAATCTTTCATTTCCTTGCTCCAAAGCTTGATTTCCATCTTTGGTTGCTTCTCTTGTGGATTAAAGCTTTTCTCCTCCATTGTTAGCTCTCAATTTAGTTCCAAACTTCTCAAATTTTGAGGGAGGAAGGCTAGGGTTTATGGATTTTGGTAGATTCTCCCATGAAGCAAAGAAGAAGAGAAGAGAAGAAGAGAAGAAGGGAAGAAGGTGTTTGGCGTGGAAGGGGTGAGGGCCCTTGCTCTCTTTTATCTTTCTCTCTCTCTCTCTCTCTCTCTCCACTCTTCTAGAATGGCCTAAAGGCCATGTTTGGCTTACCTCTCATTGTTTCGACTTTCTTCTTTCTAATTTTAGCTCTTGTGACCTATTTTCCACTCTAATTTAATTCCATTAACTTCATAATTTAATTCCACATTTACAACTAAATTTTCATCCCATATTCCAAGAATTTGAATTAATGAGTTATACTTAACCACAAATTATTGTCATTTAGCACCATGTATCTCCATTACGCTTTCACATATCAGTAAGTTAACCGTTAGTGAACAAAATTTTATAACATCCACGTCCAAATTTAATTTCGTCTCCTTACTTGACTGAAAACATGAAAGCACCAAATAAACACGCACCGGGTCCTTACAAATCAGGTTAAGGCCCTCATCGAATCGTAGAGTGTGGCGAGAGCAGCTCCTCCCTAATCATATGTGGATATCTGGCCATGGTGGACGAGTGCGCCAAGATAATGGAGATTTACAATATTCTCCTTGTTCGGGAACAAAGAGGTACCGAACATGTACAGAAGGAAAGCGCGAGCAACCTACTCATAATGACATGGCTCAGTACATTGAAAGTGGTAGAAATGCTCAAAGAACCAAGTGTACCTAACTTGATCTCTATCCATCTAGACCGGCATGATACCTAGAGGGTGTGTAAAAGCATCTGTAAAGCGGGCGATGTCCAGGTCGAATGGAATGGGGGCACCTCCAACCCTGATGCCTATGATCATGGTGAAGTCCAATGGCGTTAGTGTGGTCTCGAAGGTAAAGAAATGAAAGGTGTTTGTGGTGTCCCACCACCTCTTAGCTAGGCTTGTCAACCATACCCGGTCATTGCTGATCCTACCCAGCAAGGATATGAACCAAGTAAAGCTGGAAGCATCGATGAGGGCCTAGCTGAGAGCAGGGAGAGCACCATACCACTCCAACTCCTCACTAAAAGTAAAGCCTCTGAAACCGCGAACATACTACCCAACCAAAAAGGTAGAAGATGAGCAGAATATATAATAAGAACAGTCAAAATGGAATGCTAATCACATTTCATTTCATCAATCCAATATTGAACTGACGTCGGGTGCAGCTCATAGAAACCCCTCCCTATTCCCCCAATAGACTACGGGAAGCCATTAAATAATAGATAGCTCTATAACTCACCACGACAACCACCTTTTTTGGTTTCCCTTAGGAACTCTGACGGGTAAGCAACCCATGCACACCCTTTCGGGGACTAACACGATGGGTAGGGCACCTAACTTATGCAAGTTTTTGGTCTTTCACTACGGAACTAGTCAATCCCAACTTAACTACATCCACATCAATCATCATCGGTTCAATATTTGATTAATCATTATTTTTTTTAATCATCCGGTGGTCCCTCTCCCCACAACAATTTCACCAACACATTCTCAAATCACTTTCTTTGTCCATAATAATTTTCTTCATTCAACAACTATCCAACTCTCATGAATCCACAATCAATTTACAATTTCCCAACACAATTCATGCATATATGTAAAGAACTTTGAGGTCTCCAATTTAAAATATCAATTTAACTCATTTAATTCAAATTAACCAATTGAGATATTTCAACAACGCATAATAATCCCATTACGATCTTCTTATTCATATATGGTGTGATTACTTTACCTTTCACTAATACAATTTCAAATCATGTTTCATCAATAATCACAACTCACATACATCCACATATGTACAACCATCCATGTATTCATTCCTCATTTTGATTTCCATATTTATTTCAACAAATATAGCCTCAATGTTCATTAACTTAACTCATTAATTTTAATTAAGTAATTGAGTGACATCACCAATATTTTAATTATCCAAATCATATCAATAATTTAATTTTCTAAGTTCAAGATTTTACATTTCTTGACCTCAACCTCACTTTTTGCATTCAATTATATCACAATCTTTGTATTTGAATTTGCGCATCCTTATCCTGAGTTAAAACTATTTAGATATCACACATTTTTCTCAATCATCAATCATTTAATTGACAAGTTGTATTAGTCAATAATCATATCAATGTTCCCATTTGCTAGTACCTCATTTAATTTTCCAAGAATAATCCCATTCTATTTACATAACTTAGGTCTTTTTATGCCAACGTTCCAATTATTCAAATAACTATAGAGTTAACTTTTATGTCGCTAACCAATAAACAACATCTATTTCAAGTTTTATTAAGTTCTATATAAATACTAACTCTTCAATAAATTTTCATCAAGTCAAATACAATACCAAATAATTAAATTCTCATCTTCCAATTCCAATTTAACAAGTAAAGTCTCAAATGTGGATCCAACATGATGCCTTTTTATCTGTTGACTTCGATCCTTCCCATTTATAAGGCCCAAGTTTACGTTTTGTACACAATATCCATTCATTAAAAAAAATTTAGTCATAAGTCTAGCTTTCAATTCTTAAATAACTCAATTTAGAAGATTCCAACTACTCTCTTGAGTATCCCCATTAATTAGTAAATTGACTTAATTACACAAAAGTTAATTAGACTTTATGAGAATTATTCACATCTTAAATCAAATCATGAACTTTACGTCTCTAATTTATTTAGCTATTATATATATATATATATATATATATATATATATATATATATACCAATCCCATCATGAAATACAAATCTC
>JAOTRH010136050.1:0-14018 GCA_034768845.1 Heliamphora exappendiculata | reverse complement strand
CTAACCCATAAATCGAACTAATATTATTAGTTTATCTTTTTTGATACTCAGGACTAAATTTGTTACTTGTAAAAATCGAACTAATCCAACTCCTAGAGGTCGAATTAGTTTTGTTTTTAGATTTTCTCGAATCTCTTATGCACTCTTAGTAAAAAATTTAAATAAAAGAAAAATAAAACGAGAAAGGTAGCACCTAGGCAGAGTGCTTAGAAAATAAAATGTTATTTTATTATTTTGTTAGTATAAGGGTAAAATTAAAAAATAATAAATATAATTCAATCTCATGTATGTAAATTAAACAAGTTATGATTAGTTCATTATCTAATTTAATTTAAACCAAAGAGTAATATTAAAAATTAATAAATATAATCATATGTTAATTATTCAATCTCTCCAAATCAAACATGAGTTTGTATAGTCCGTAATTTAATTTCACTTAAATCAAATAAAAAAAAAATTATCAATTTATGATAAATTACACCTTATTATTAATTCATATATTAGTTCCACATCATTATTAATGCCACCAAACTTTGTTATGGACATGTCTTAAGAGTCATTAATAATTGCCCTTTTTGTACGAAAAAGGACCAACCTGCGGTCTAATTCTATAAAAGACGAATAATTATTCGGTGCTACCAGAGTTTTATGGAAGAAGTTCATGTGGTGTTCATATTTAATATGGTAACGATAAATTTTTTAGTAGGAACATAATGACTCACATTTGTTAAGTAGTTAAGAGATAAAAAGTGACCTATATTATATAAAACTTAAATTGGGGATAAGTTCCATTTTAGAAAAATATTTGAGGATTAGTCCTTATTAAAAGTATTGTATTTTCTAAAGTTATTTTTTAAATTTTTAGATAAAAATAGACCTTTATACCCTTTATCAATTTTAATTAAAGTTATACGGTAAAATGATATTTTTTTGAGTTTTAAGAAATCTTTTTGCAAATTACTTATTATTATTCGCCTTTTAAATTACTATTTTCGTTTTCCACGAAAAGTTATATCTTCCAATTACTATTTTCCTTTTCCAATTACGGTTTCGATTATGTTAAGAAAATAATGCTCAGTTAGTGAACATGTGGTATCATTGTACCATTATCTTCAACCTATAGTTATGGTATCAATTTATGTAATTTACTGTATCATCATATGTATTTTATGTAAGCTGTAGCTAATGATTCATTTTTTTCAATTTTATATATCATGGTTAGTGAGATCATGTAGAAAATAATGCATGGTTAATGAACATGTAGTATCATTGTATAATTATCATCATATTGTAGTTAATGTATTATTTTCTACAATTTACTGTATCATTTTCTGCAATTCATATGTTTGCAAAGAAATTTTTTTTTTATTGCTGAAATTAACAGCATGTTATTAGAATTGAAAAAAAAAACTAAACTTGAAAATGTATTAAACTGTAAAATAATAGATTAAAATGCAAAATAAACTTGAACATAGCGTTAGAACATTAATCGAAAATAAAAGTTTTTAATAGAATACTAGATTTTTTGGCGCAAAAAAGAAACTCCTTCGTCCAATATTAAAATTTTAAAGTGAAAATAGAACTTCAATATTTAAAGTTGCTTGTTTGTGCTGAGAAATGCAAAAATGATTCAGTAAAAGTGTTTTGAAAAATCAATTCAAATTAAGACCTATTACAAAGTTACTCTAATTTTAAAATTTAATAATAAAAAAAATCTTAAAATAAAATTTAATTTCAAATTATTTTTATATAAATTATAATTATTTATTTATCAATTAATTAACGTCGCCTACTTAGTAGGCAAAAAGTATCTAATAATTTTTTCATAAAAGACGAAAACAAAACTTACGACAACTGTTGTTGCACTCTACGTATAATCCAACATCAACATCAACATCAACATCAACATCAAGAGAGAGAAAAAGCGAAGGAAAGGGAGAAAGTTGGTGTAGCTCTGGTTGCTGCTTCTCCTGTCTTCCTCCATTTACCAAAACCCTAGTGTTTCCAAATCAACCTCTCACTCTCACCCGCAGATCTCACCGAGTTCGCTTTCCTATCCGAGTTGGCTAAATGGCTGACCCGGAAGACTTCTCTGGTTAAACCTTTGGCTTTCCGGGACTACTTTCACTTGAATTGGCTACATTTTCAATGCGGTAGTCGAAATGATGGTATTATTGTAAGTCAAATGCGAAAATGTCGGCTTCGTTGGCAGCATTTGAGCGTCCGCGAATCGGCGCTTCAAACACGGTGTGTTCTCCTTAATTTTTTTGGCCAAGGTCCGTTTGGTTACTGAGAAAATGAGTGCAGTAGTAGTATTAGGTTCAGTTGAGTGGAAAATTTGAGAATTCAAAAGTGAAATTTCCCTCCTTCCTTTCATTTTCTCAGTAATCAACTGGAATGTACTGCCACTATAGTTTTTTAGTGACTGATTGAAACATCCTCATTTGCTACTACAATGTGCTTCGCTGTCATTCTGGCTTGTTTTTAGCTTGTGGTTTTCAGTATTTTTGTTTGGCAATTCGGCTATTTGATTTTTCGACTTTTTGTTATTGTGGTGACTACTGCTTTGAATGCTGCTTCTTGCATATCTCTAATTGTTTTGAAGATTGCACCCTAATTCTGTTGATACTAGTAGGAGTTTTTTTTGTTTTTTGTTTTGGGTATTCTTTATCAACTATTTGGAGATACAAATTGACATTGAGATTTGGTTCCTCATCAGCACAGTTATGGGCTGCAGCCCAGGCATTGAACAAGCAAATGAGCGGGTTAATGGGTCACTGGCCAACTCTAGGTTAATCGGTTGAACATGAGTATCACTAAAATAATCCCTCTATTTTGAAGATAAAAAATCATGTAAAATATCAATAAATGTTGAGGGATTTAGAAAACTTTTGACATTTGCAATAGGCTTGGAAAAATATTTTTGCATGATTTATTAACTTAACATGATTATATTGTTGTATCCTTAATGATAATGTTACATACCTTCTAGATGTATTTCATAAAATTTATGCACAAACTCATTTAATACTCCTTTTTTGTATGCTTTATTTTACCCTTGTGCTTATTATCATGTTTTAATTTTGGAAGCTATGCTGGCTTGAATTTGATATCCATGTAAAATGCCTGTGTACAATTAGCAAAACAAATACAAGTATTCTTTCCTTAGTCCTATCAGAGTGTTGTGAGACAAACACACATATTTGCAGAAATCTTTTGACAAATAAGTTATCTTGTCTAGGTGCTTAGGCATGTTGCATCCTTGTCTTGTCCAAGTAAACAATTGGCCATATTCAGAAGGGCACTATTTCAATTGGATAGGTTGTGTTTGGTTTTATGACTTCCTAAACCCGAAGAGAGGGAAACATACAACCACAACCCAACAACAGATGATACTAGGTGACCAAGTGGCAAGATAAAACCAAAGGATAGGTCAAACTAACTATTAGAATCTCCAAGGGTTATAACCAACAACATATAATAGATCTAAGTTAGATAAGCACAAAGGCTCAACGGCCCCAAATATCAAAGTTATATATGAACTTAGGAGAAACAAAAGGAGTAAACCTCCATATCCGAACACCAGGACCCATGACCACCCAAATCACCCTATGTCACAATGGACTAAAACTCCAAAGTTCGAACACCACTGCTAACATAGGACCTGCCAAAACATCAACCTATGTGGGGTTGGCTAAAGGAATCTACGAGCTCACGAAACACTATCAATAGTCATTATAAATTACAGGTAAAACAATTTAATAAATTTGATAACAATTATGATTCCAAATGTAAAGCAGTTTGAAGCAATATAAGAACAACATAAACACCTCTTAGAAGAGGATTTTCATGGCTACACAAGTTGAAACCCAAGTTGCACAGCCAATTTCTCAATTAGAAGTGATAGTTGTTTCAACCATTTTGTCACATAGAAGTGATATTTCAGTTTCACAAATCATTTTTCCTCATTTAGTAGTGATATTCGTCATATATAATGACTTTCAATGTATCTCATAGACAACGGGTTGTTTTTGCCTTCTAACCAAGTTGTTACAACGATGTCCATTTCTGGTCCTCTGACTTTGAGCCTCCTTGATGGTTTCGAGCCTGCAAAATGGAAGGAAACACCGGTGTGGTGCTGGCCAATGATCCTCCGATCATTAAGTTAAAAAGCTTGAAGAGGAAGATAGTAGGTAGAGAGATAGAATGCCAATATATTGTGTATCTAGGGTTTTTAGTAGTAGAAGAATATATATATATGAGTGAGTTTGTGAGTACGTGGCGTCTGTGCCTCTGCCGCATATTCTTCGCTAAGGCGTGCTTGGTAGAATTTGGTGTCAGACTCTCTCCTTAGCATGTTAGACGCATATTGGTGGGCTTTGTATGACTCCACGAATGCCACTCCTTATCATTAGTCGTACGCCGTTAGTTGTACACCATGCTAGGGCATCACATGTGTTGAGCGCACACGCGGTCCTCCGCACGCGTTCTTACTAGGTGGACATGCTTGAAGAGTGACATCCTGTTCACAAGAATTACATTTGTTTGATCTGACATTACTAGGTCTATAGATTTGGAAGGTCCGGGTGTATGAGATGACCTAAAAGGCGGAGCTATGTAGACCTGGAGGCACAGTCCTGGTCGTAAAGGAGATACGGTAAGAATGACCTTATAGTTTGACCAAAACGACGTCGTTGCGGGTCCTTAGTAGGCTAAGTAAGATATGTACCCATCAACACATATCTATTATTAAAGAAGCAACCTACTTTGGTGTTTGTTTACAAGGAACTTTGTTGTGGAATGGTCATATGTATTCATATGTATCCCCCAAGCTTGGTCCCTATGGTTTAGGCTCTGGAGGCCTCTCTACCTTTTGTCAATATTTAATAGGTTTTGGGTTGGATACCTTGGAAATCAATTATGATATCAGTGTCAAATATTGGGTGGATTGAGCTGCACAACGTAATATTGTTAGAGGCTTGTCCAAATAGAGTTTAGAGGACTCTTGGCCGACAACCTTAGTTGCACGAAGCGGGAGCAAGAGTTAGAGTGAGAACGGGTGCGGGGGAGTGAGGCCATACAGAAGAGTCTTAAATTGGGAGCGCCTATGAGAGCGTTTCTATATTTTATATATTTTACGAAATATTTTTTTATTTTATTGTAATATATGTTAAAATAAGAATAAAAATTGTAGATTATTGTCAAATACAGATTATTTTTTTGTATATATAAATAAATATTATGTAAATATAAAGTACTATAATATATTTGAGTTAATTTTATTCTATAATCTTATTAATTCTATAGATTTTTTCTTATTTCCTCACTTTTATTTTGTCTTTTGGAAATCTATATGTTTGAGAGGTTCTTTCTTGATAGGAGCGAGATTCTTTCTCGATAGGAGCGAGATTCTTACTTTGGAGTGCGGGAGCGAGGTTTTGAGACAAATTCGTCACCACAATAGGAGGATCGTGCAACTAAGTGTACAACCAATTGGTCTTGGTTTGGATGCCTTGAAAGTTCTACCAGTGAGAAAACTACTTGAGTATCAGAAATAGATAGAAGTTGGATAGAATAGGAAATCCTTGGTGGAGAAGGATGGATGGAGTAATGTGTTGGTTAGTAATTAGGAGAACTTGAGCGAGCTGCAACCTCAAATTCTAGCTAGTGAAGTCTTCTTTAACATAGTAACTGGAAATTAGTCAAATTGTATGTCAAAAAGGACTTCTCCATTGCCATGTAATGTCCACCCTAATTTCAGCATAAGAGAAAGGTCAATATAGAGAGAAACACGAGTACAGGTGGAAATTGTGGTTGAAGAGGTCAAAGGATTGCATCGATGTTGGTTGGTGACTTCCCTTCCAATGAGCAAAACCTTCCTTCCCCCCCCCCCCCGGGTAGTGGAGCGCTAGGATCCCACCGTTGAGAGGACTAGAGACTCATGAAAGGCACTGAAAGGACTGGTTATACATAGAGTTATATAAACCAATGTATATAAAAGTAACGGACTTTTAAAAATTGGAGGTGCCCTGGCCCCTGCCCACTCCCAATCTGCCTGCCCCTGCCCCGGGGTTGGAGGGATCTATAATTATTAAACACTGCCATCTAGAACTGTTATTATATGTTAGACAGGTCTTACCACAGCTAATGTTTTATTTTACTTGAAATGAACCCGGAAATGATTTATTTTACTTGAAATGAACTCGGCAGGTGCAAAATAAGAATGATTTTAAAAAAAATTTATTTTTTGAGATTAAATAGTCACATCAGCTCATTATTCAGGTTTCAAGAGGAACATGAATGACCTGGTTGCGGTTCTCAAATTAGGACTTACTTGGTATGAATAGGATTTTGCAACAAAAGTATATGGCATGGAATTGTTTGGAGCTCCACAATTGGCTGCGAGGAAACAATAGGTTCAATAACCAATTTATTATAAAGGAGACAATGGTGTCCATTTGGTAGAGTGATGCGACTCTGGATAAGTGTTTCAGGTGAATCTTTTTGGTGCATGTAGGGATGGATGCAGATTTTTAATTAAGGGAGTGGATGATTTTCAAAACAATTGAGGGGAATGTATTAGATTTTCAAAAAATAATAAGGGTGAAACTATATAATTTTAATACTTGAGACTAATACTATTGTAATAATAGGTTTTTGGCCGACCCTGGTTGTTGCCCCTTGGGACCATTCTTGGGTGCAACACAAGGAGGTGGTGGTATAGTGAGTGATGGAATGAGAGAACTCCAAGGTGACAGAGGAACAATTGATGGAAGAATTAACAAACCACAGAACTCATTTCCATCCATTTTAATAGAATGGATTTGAAATATTATTATCCAGCCAACTTTGAAACAATTGGCACTACATAAAGTTGATCATCACTCACCACAATAGAAATGACTATGACAACAAAGACACTAGGAATAATAATACACATTTTTTCTTGAAACTCTTCCATGCACATGCAAGTAGCAATACTCTTTTAATATCAGTCTATACAAGTGTCAAATATTGATCTTCACCTAAAGAGCATATGGGGGAAGTCTATTAAAAGATTAAACAAAGCATTGCCTGACTAATACAAATTCTGACACACGATTCACTTATTAGCTAAGAGTTTTAAGATGAACATCTGTTTATAATGATTCAATTGACTAATATTAGCTTTGCAACAAAGCATTGATTGAGTAATACAACAAGTTCAATCAGGTATGAAAGACGAAGAAGAAAAGGAGATAGAGTAATGAAAAAGAGATGGATATAGTCCTCTTCACTCACATGAATTTATAATATTATTGTACCAAGGTCAATTACAATAATTCCCTTGTAATAGTAAAATAATGAATAAACAATAACGCTCCGTTTGCTTCGGTGAAAAATATTTTTCTTAGGATCTAGAAAGTATTTTATGTCATAAACATTTTCTTGTACTTAGTTGCAATTTTAAAAATGATGGTGCTAATGACTGTGATAGTGTTGGTATTGGTGGCGATAGTAGAAGCGGTGGCAACGACAGTGGTAGTATTGGCGGGCGGTGGGCGGTGGAAGTGGTGCTGTTGGGGGTGGGGCGGTGGCGGTGGTGTTGTAGAAGATGGTGGGGGGTGGCGGTGCTAATAACGATGACGACAGTGGTGAGATTGTGATGGTGGTAGCAAAAGTGGTGGTGGTGGTGATGGCAATCGTGGCGGTGGCGGTGTGAGAGTAGTGGTGATGGTAGCATTAGTGGGGCGGTGGTGGCGTTTGTGGTGGTTGTGATGGCAACAGAATGGCGGCGGCGGCGACGATAGTGGTGAGGTGGCAGAGGCAATAGTGGTTGCGACAGGCGTTGGTGGTGGTGGTGGTGGTAGAGTGCTCGTGGTGGCAATGGTGGTAGTGGAGTGGTGGATTTGGTGGTGGCAACGGTGGTAGTAGAGTGGTGGTCGTCGGTGGTGAAGGGAGGTGGCGACAGGGGTCATGGTGGAGGGAAGGTGGCGGTGGCGGTGGCAATGACCCTGGTGGTGTAGTGGTGGGATGGCAAGGATGAAAAATATTTTCTCCCATAAAAAAATAAAAAACATTTTCTATCAAAATCAACTTATTTTTCATTAATTTGGAAAATATTTTTCGTTGACTATTAATTTCCATTGTACCAAATACCCGAAAATGCAAAAAATATTTTTCAAAAAATATTTTCCGTCGAAACAAATGAAACGTAAATAAGCACTTCTTACATGAGACATATGATAAGTTTATCAGCTAAAAGGTTAAAGATGCTACATATCTGTTGGCTGTACTTCTTCAAATAGATAGGAAAGGCAGGCTTCTTCTTAGACTCGAAAAACCATTTTGAAAGCAATTCTATGCTGATGGAGTAAATTTTAACAGAGATCAACGACCCGAATATTTGTAAAGAAATATGATGGAAAAATTTACTACACGAATGTAATGGAATAAAATACTGTAGTAGTCTTGACTGTGCTCTTAAACTCTTAAGCTCCTAAGTTGTGTTTTACCCATTTCCTCAGGTTTCGTACTGGACCCTGCAAAATGTAATCGGCTAAGCTTGGGAGAGAAAAGAAAGCTAGTACATGAAATAGCTCAATGGCCAGAAGATGCTCCAAAGGTTCTAAGTTCATTGACACGTGGAGAGCTACTTGAGATCATCTGTGCTGAAATGGGCAAAGAGAGAAAGTACACTGGATACACGAAATCTAGAATGATAGAGCACCTTCTGAAGTTGGTTTCTAACAAGTCAATGAAGAAAAATATTGGTAAATCTCTTGCATTTTCTCAAGCCATAGTTGAAACTGTACTCAAGAGGCAGAGGAGGGAAGGACATCCAATTCAGATAGCGAACGTTAGAGAAGAAACCAAATTCCTACTATGTCAGAATCTTGCCTGCCAAGCTTTTCTGGCTCCAGAAGATGTCTTTTGCAAGAGATGTTCTTGTTGTGTTTGTCATCAGTATGATGATAATAAGGATCCGAGTCTATGGTTAACCTGTGAGTCTGATTCTCCCCGTGAGAATCACCCTTGTGGAATTTCATGCCACCTGAAATGTGCTCTAGAGCATGAAGGAGCTGGCATATTAAAGAATGGTTCCTACACAAAGTTGGAAGGAAGTTTCTATTGTGTTTCTTGTGGAAAAATAAATGGACTAATGAGGTATCATGCTTTTCAACATGTTAGAACTTCTATTTTTGCACAAACCCGATTGAGATGGCTTGTGTTTCGATCATTGCCAATTTAATCTAATAACGAGAGGCTCACATCATTGGCTATTTAGACTGAAGCCCTATTTGGGATATCTAAAAAGCTTAGTTTTTAAGAGATTTAGTTTTTTTAAAAATGAGAAAAAAAAAGTTAGATTGTTTTAGATAATTTGTTTAGGGTAGCATTTTGCATTTTTTCTTTTTGTTGAAATATCTAGTATGCCCATATTTTTACTTCTAAGCTCTAGTATTTGGGATAACAACACGTTCTTTTTTTCTTTTTTAGCGTGGAATTAACTTTTTGTGTTGATGGTATTATAGTTATTGTTAAAATCGGATTTAATTAATAATCTTATTTTTGGCAAACTTTGAGCCAAAATAAATGTGGGATCCATATGTCTTTTGAGTTGGGTCCGAGGTGCTACGCGTTCTTCTCTGCGAGGAGATGAACGACGTATATTCATTTACTCAAATCCGATAAGAGGTGAATGAGAAATCGATGTTTAAAGTCGTCGCTTGAACATGGGTTTTGTTAGGTTTAATAGAAGTGTGGAACTTCTATCCCACATTGGAAGTTCTTGAGGAACTTAGTGGGTATATATAAGCTAGAGTTGGACTAAGAGGAGGGTCCCTTGGAGGTACCCAGTTTTGTGGACGGGAAAGGACCTACCTAATGGTGGATTCGACCCATTTCACATGCGCGCCGCCGCCGTCTGTCTGACTTATTGGCCGAGCCGAGTCGGGCTCGGGCTCGGGCTCGGGCTTGGGTCGTGGGTCGATCCGATCCGAGTAACTTATGTATTTTTGAAGAAAATTTATTTAAATTTTTATTAAAATAAAATTTTCAAAACTCGAATTTAAAATTCGTTATCGTTAACCCAATAGGTTAAAAACCTAACGGTTAAATTTTCAGAATGGAGCGCTCGCGGAGCGCTCGAGCGCCACAAAGCCAGAATGGTGCGCTCGCTAGGCGCTCGAGCGCTTCCCTTCCGATGTTGAGCGCTCGCTGAGCGCTTGAGCGCCAGAGGCTCTCCTGAACTCCAGAATAGGGCACTCGCAGAGCGCTTGCGGAGCGCTGACGACGAATAGTTGCATTTGTTCTGAACAGGTACAGTGACTTTTGCGAAAAGTCACATTAGTGGCTATAAAAACACATTCTCATGCACGAATTTGACATCCTATTTCCTTCCTACATTGCATACAAAGTTTGTTCATGTTCTAAGAGTCGGAGAATACAAAACACTAACGGTTCGGCGTACCCGAAGATTGGAGTGCTTCTTCTCCAGGTGTAGATCGTTGTATCCTGGGAGATTGACGTCCGTGAAGCCCATTAGCACCTGTGTAGCGGGCGAATCTATCTTAAGAAAATAACGTCCAACGTTAGCCTCGATCATCTACAGTTTTGAGTTTTGCAACTGTTTGTAAGAATTTATTTACAGTTCTTTAATTTCAGTTTCTGCTTGTTTGTGACAGTACAGAATTGGATTTTATTTATTTTCAAACCATCTTTTTGAGCAACAATCTTAAAATAGATTCGGTTTTTCTGGGAAAGCCTTTACTGTACTGTCATTATACAGTTTGATTTCCGGTTAATATTTATTTTATTTTCTGTTCTAGTTTTCAAAACTGTTTTATTTTTGGTTTTGATATTCTACTCAGTATTATTTTTGGTTCTTCCAGAGACTTGTTTTAAATTTACAAGTATTTGATTTTGAGTTGATCTTCTGTTTAGACAGAAATGGCCACTGAAAATGTCAGTGTTGGAAATACGATCACGGCCACCACTTCTGCGAGTGCGCCGGTGATACCCGTGGTTGTTCCTACTGTATCCGTGAATCACGGGGAGAAGTCGGAAAAGTTCGGCGGTTCTGATTTCAAGAGATGGCAACAGAAAATATTGTTTTATCTGACGACTCTCAATTTGAAAAAATTTCTTCATGAAAAATTGCCTATTTTGAAGGAAGACAAGACAAATAGGCAAGTTATTGTCGCTGTGGAAGAATGGAAACATGCTGATTTTCTTTGTTGGAACTACATTCTTAACGGGTTGGACAACACATTGTATAATGTGTATAGTCCAATCAAGACAGCTAAAGGGCTGTGGGAATCCCTGGACAAGAAGTACAAGACGGAAGATGCCGGAATGAAGAAGTTCGTTGTTGGCAGATTTCTAGACTTTAAAATGGTAGATTCTAGGACAGCAATCAGTCAAGTTCAAGATCTCCAGTTGATCTTGCATGAAATTCATGCAGATTTCTAGACTTTAAAATGGTAGATTCTAGGACAGCAATCAGTCAAGTTCAAGATCTCCAGTTGATCATGCATGAAATTTATGCAGAAGGAATGACAATAAGTGAATCATTCTGAGTGGCTGCAATTATTGAAAAATTACCGCCATCTTGGAATGAGTTCAAAAATTATCTTAAGTACAAACGCAAGGAGATGTGGTTTGAGGACTTGATTGTGAGACTGAGGATCGAGGAAGACAATAGAGTCTCCGACAAGAGAACTGGAAATCCCTCCATGGAGTCCAAGGCCAATGTGGTGGAACATGGGCAGAAATCCAACAAGAAGAGGGAATTCTCTGCACAAGGTTCCAAAGGCGGTGACACCAAGAAGTTCAAAGGCAAATGCTTTGTGTGTGACAAGTCAGGGCACATGGCTAAAGACTGCCGCAAGAAGAAGAATCAAGGAAACCCCGGCAAAAAGCAGAAAACTGCCCAAGCCAATATGACAGAAGTGGATAATCTGTCATGTGACGTGTCTGATATCAGCCTTTCAGCAGTGGTGTCTGAAGTGAACTTGGTTGGCAATCCAAGATAGTGGTGGGTAGACACTAGGGCTACTCGTCACGTGTGTTCAGACAGGAAGTTGTTCACAACCTATCAACCGGTGGAGAATGGAGAACAACTCTTTATGGAAAATTCTTCGACTTCTAAGGTTGAAGGCCTGAAAAAGGTGATTCTGAAGATAACGTCTGGCAAGGAACTAACACTCAATGATGTACTCCATGTCCTAGATATCCGGAAGAACTTAGTATTTGGGTCATTATTGTGTAAGAGGGGGTTCAGGCTTGTATTTGAGTCAGACAAAGTTATCCTCACCAAGAGTGGAATGTTTGTGAGAAAATGATATGTGAGTGATGGGCTTTTCAAGCTCAATGTAATGACTGTATTTCCTACAAGTAATAATAATCCCATCTTATGCTTATATGTTTGAGTTATCTAATGTGTGGTGTGGTATGGTAGGCTAGGTCATGTTAACTATGATACTTTACGTAGATTGGTTAATAATGATTATTTGCCTAAATTTCACATCGATCCAAATCATAAATGTGAAATTTGTGTGGAAGCAAAACTTGCTAAATTGCCTTTTCATTCAATTGAAAGGAGTACCGAACCTCTAAAATTAATTTACAGTAATATTTGTGACTTAAAGTTTGTGTAAACTCGAGGTGGTAAAAAGTATTTTATTACTTTTATAGATGATTGCACAAGATATTGTTATCTTTACTAATTGAGAAGTAAAGATGAGGCATTATCCATGTTTATACAGTATAAGAATGAAGTTGAGAATCAACTTTGCAAAAAAATAAAGATTTTTCGAAGTGATAGAGGTGGTGAATATGAATCACCTTTTGATGAGTTCTGTTCAAAACATGGTATTATACATAAAACTACGGCACCTAATTCACGTCAGCAAAATGGTGTTGCTGAACGAAAAAATCGAACCTTAAAGGAAATGATGAATGCCATGTTGATAAGTTCTGGTTTACCTCAGAACTTGTGGGGGGAAACTTTGCTTTCCACGAATTATATTCTCAATAAGTTACCCCACAAGAAAACAAATAAAATGCCATATGAATTGTGGAAGACTCATAAACTTTCTTACAAATACTTAAAAGTGTGGGGGTGTTTGGCTAAGGTAGCGGTCCTTGTTCCTAAAAGAACAAAAATATGACAAAAAACCGTTGACTGTATATTCATTGGATATGCGAATAATAGCAGTGCATATTGATTTTTGATACATAAGTCAGAAATTGAGGATATGTATGTGAATACTATTATTGAATCAAGAAACGCGTAGTTTTTTGAAGATGTTTTTTCGTGTAATTCTACACGAGAATCAAGTCCTCTTAAAAGGACTTATGACACTGCAACGGGCAGTAGTCAAGACCAAGAAGGAAATGAAGATGAACCCAGATGCAGCAAAATGGTTAGAACTTCAAAATCATTTGGTTCGGATTTTCTAACTTATTTGTTAGAAAATGATCCCCGAAGCTTTCAGGAAGCTATGTCCACACCTGAAGCACCTTATTGGCAGGAGGCTGTCAATAGTGAAATTGAATCCATTATGCAAAATCATACTTGGGAGCTTGTGAAGCTTCCACCGGGTAATAAATCTCTAGGATGTAAATAGATAATCAAGAGGAAAATGAAAGCAGATGGTTCAATAGACCGATACAAAGCAAGACTTGTTATCAAAGGATACAAGCAAAAGGAATGAGTAGACTATTTTGATACATATTCTCGGGTTATAAGGATAACATCAATAAGGATGTTAATTGGTATAGCAGCCTTGTACAATCTTGAGATACATCAGATGGATATTAAAACTGCCTTTCCAAATGGAGAATTGAATGAGGAAATACATATGGAACAACCGGAAGGTTTTGTGGTTCCAGGAAAAGAAAGGCAAGTGTGTAGACTTGTTAGATCCTTGTACGGTCTCAAGCAAGCTCCAAAACAATGGCATGAAAAATTTGACAACGTAATGATGTCAAATGGATTCAGAATAAATGAATGTGACAAATGTGTCTATTTC
>JAOTRH010136029.1:0-14018 GCA_034768845.1 Heliamphora exappendiculata | reverse complement strand
GCCCCAGTGATAGCCTTTTTGATGTCATCAGCATTATGGTCAAAGAAAGACAATTGAAGTTTCATTACCAAATATCTTTGTATTCTGGCACATAAATGAAGGGATCAAAGAGATCATGACACTTTTACCTTATATGTTTCTAATTCCTTTTGCAACCCAAGTATTGTCAATCACCTCAAATTATATGTTTCTAATTCCTTGCACAATTCTATGGTATTATAAATCCGGTCAAATGTTCAAAATCTACAGCCGTTCACAAACAATGCCCAAGGGACAATGCTTTTAATTCTTTCTTTCATACCCTTTCCTCTTTTTCCCCAGAAGGGAGTTAATGATTGAAATTCATTGTTTCTTGCAGAATTTGGTCTACCATCTGAACCAATAGTTTCAATATTTTTTCAAAGCACCGTGATGCTCTCAGAACGAGCTGAATAGGAGAGAATCAGTGGCATAAACTCATAGTATATGTTACCTAATGTTACATAGAATCTCACTTAATGTTCTGTCCGATTGGATTGGATAGAGTATTAGCGATAAGTTATATGTAAATTTCACATATATATTTTTTAGTACCATGAGATAGGAAATAAGATTATATGTACATGGTATTATTTATATTAAATTTGGTTAGAGTGTGATAAATATAGGATAAGAATTGGAGAATCCTAGTGGGAGGGGTGGGATGATTGATTCCCACATATTTTGAATTCATAATCTCTCATATGGAGGATGAGTAGTCCAATTAGATGAATCAAAGGCGGGGCAAATAATATGAAGAGACAAAACTTTGAAAATGTAGCTCTTGCACGTTTTTTTAGTCCCCCTATCCCTTTCAATCCTTCAAAACAAATATGGCTCATGGCCTGTGCATGCTAATCTTCCACTTTATTTCATCATTAGGGCCATTTTTTAAATTTATATGAATGCTGTAAACTTTGAAGAAAAGCTTGAAATAAAACGAGTTGAACAAGGAGTACAGAAAACCAAAGTTAAAGAAGACCCGCCTCGATCAGAATAAATTTTTAGATTTTGGTTGCTACAATCTTTTTTGAGCTATATCAATGCTAAAATGGGCAACATTTTAACATCGGCTGCTGCCAACCGGAGGCAACAACTGGTAGTCTTACTAGCACCCAGTTTAGAGTGTTAAGGAGAAGAAAAAGCATCATCCAGCCACTTATGCTGGTGGGCCACGGCCGTACCGGCCTTTTCTGATGCCGAAGGGCTGCCGAGTAGACCCTGAAAAGTGCTTCGGATTTTGTTCAAGTTCTTGTGATGACGAATTCGCCGGAGCACCACATCTTTGTCCAGAGGCTCGGAGGATGATTTCAAGTAGAGGCAGCTTGTGACCGAGTTTGTGGCTTCTTCACCACCCTTGTCTTTACCATCCGAGAGTTTCACTTCCTGGCCCTCTGCGAAAGATGATGGTTGGTTCTTGGGTATCATGAAAGCCATTTCTTGCACAAGTCTGAAAAGTATATGAAAATGGGAGATTGGGAGCCATTTGCACTCTGAAGATATATGCGCGCGCACCACGTGATTATGATATATGATCCAATTTGCTGTGGGTTGGTTTGTCATTTGCTGTGGGTTGGTTTGTCACTGGTTTTGTCTATTTCTTACACATGGAATTTTGGGTTCCCCTAGGGTTTGTCTGTTTCTTACACATGGAATTTTGGGTTCCCTAGGTTTGGATTTCTTCAGGCTAGTGGTATTGATGAAATGTGGTGGGCTTGGATCCTAATACGGCCTCGATGTGTGTGTGACCGACTTAACAAAATCGGATTTGATACAATTAAAAAATAAAGAGAAGAGACCCCAAAAAGGGGTAAAGCCTCTATTTGGTGGGCAACCAGTCAAGTCGGGCAAGTGTAGTCCACTTTAATCTTACTTTGATAATTGTAATTGTTGAGCTTGTGGTCTCCAATTGTGCGTAAATAATGCATTTGTCTTTTTAAAAAAATGGTAAATAAATGGCACTTTTTATTTTTTTAAAAGATAAAATGTATTTATTTAGGCATTTAAAAGTATTTGATCAATTTAATTTTTATTAGGATGATTTACAGGGAGAGAAAGCTTCACACTCTACCCCTAAAAAAAGGTTTTCTCGTATCCTTGGCCCATACTTTTAGAGGTGACCATTTCTTGTACGATAATTGAAGTTAAAGGTACTATGCCACTATGGGAGATGTTGAAAAGTGAAGACTTTCTTCACTAGATAACGTTCGGACTGGGTTTGAGGTTGTTTGAGCGGAGTCAAGTAAAGGAGCTTCTGGTTAGGAACGTTCCGATGTAACCTCAGGCCATTTAGATGAAATCGACACGAGGGGTCTTTGGACAAGAGCATTCGGATGGTGGCTAATTCTGTCTTGATGATATGCAGTAACTAGAGCGTGCATTTTTTATACCTAGTTTTTTTCTTTTTGGCAATTTTTATATAAAGGGCTATTATGCTAAACCCTAATTGTCAAATTATTCATTTTTGTAATTGCACTCTCTTTCGAGAATTAGTAAAGAGGGTGAACCCCGTAGACGTAAGCACGATTTACCGAACGACATAAAATCTCTGTGTCGTGCTTCTTGCATGTGTGCTTGATTATTCTTATTTATCATTGTTCATTGTTCATGTGATCTCGGTCCTATGTTGAATTGATGACAATTTCAATCCCTAATAATTGATATAAGAGTTTTGGTTGTAGAGATCAACGATTGTTCAATGGAAGAAGTCGAAAAGATAAAAATTGAGAAATTCAATGGCTTGAGCTTCGCCTTCTAGCAGACGCAAATTTAAGAGTATCAGATGGATTTATATCTTTCTTTACTCAGAGAGAAGCAGGAGAAGATGCCAAATGCCGAATGTAAAATAATAAATGGTAAAACCCTATGGACTGTACGATTAAATCTCGCACCATTGGTGACGTCCAGCATCGTAAAGGTGAAGACGACAGTTAATTCATTTAGACCCCATGTAAGATGTATGAAAAGCTCTTGGCATCAAATAAGGTGTATTTAATGAAAAATTTGTTCAACTTGAAAATGGAAGATGGTGCCATTGTTGTCGAGTATCTCAACGAATTTAATACCATTTACAAATCAGTTGGAATCTATAGGTATTAGTTTTGATGACGAAGTGAGGGTTCCACTTCTCCTTTCTAGTTTGTTGAAAAGCTAAAATATATTGGTAAAGTTAGAAGATGTTGCCGTGTTTATTTTGGTGGAAGAGTCACCAAGATGAACATCTGGTGAGGGGTCTACATCCAGATTGACTCTGAAACACCAAAGGGAGAGATAGGAAGAACGGAAGAGAAAATTAAAAAGGCTAGGGTAACTATAGATCCAAGTCATAGGAAAGATCATAGTCGTGAGTTTGCGAAGAAATCTGATGACTATTGAAACTGTGGTTAGAATGGTCATTTTAAAAAAGACTGCAAGGTTTCGAGAAAATAAAAGGACAACATAAATCAAGGGGTAAGGTTACTTTGAACCTTACTCATGATGAAATTAATGATGCTTTGATTTATGCATTAAGTTCTACGTATGAATTGCACATAATTGACATGAGAGTATCATTCTATGCTACTCTTTGCATGGATATACTTCACAATTATGTGACAAAGAATTTTGGGAAGGCTTGTTTGGGCGATGATAAAGCTTGCAATATTATTGGAAAAGGTGAACTATAGATTACTCAAGTCAATGATACAATATTGAAGGTGAAAGATATTAGACACATCTCTAGTCTAATAGAAATTTAATTATAGTGGGTCAACTAATAGAATCTAAGATTGTGAAGTCATTTGAAGGAGATTTTTAAAAGATGAGCAGAGAGTACGTTGTATGTGTCATTAGGTTCTTACAATAGCATATTAATGGCATCATCTAAGGTTGATGTCGATATGTGGCATAAGGGACTCGGTCGCATGAATGAGAAGGACATGAAAGTAGTTGTTTAGAAGATAAGCTACTAGGTATTAAGTCAATTGATTTGAATTTATGTGAAAATTGTCTTCGAGAAATAAAGGAAGGTCATCTTTACAAAAGAAGCAAGGACTCTCAAATCATAACGACTGGAGCTAGTTCATACTGATATATGGGGACCATTCCATTATCTTCTCTTGGTGGCTCACAATACTTTGTTACTTTCATTAATGATGCTACTGAAAAATTAGGGGTTTATTTTTGTTAGAACAAATCTGATGTGTTTTCCATATTGAAGAATTAGAAGGCTCTAGTTGAGAATGAAATATGTCAAAAGCTGAAGTGTCTAAAGTTAAATAATGACAGCGAGTATTGTAGCAATGAGTTTGAGACATATTGTGCAGCTAATGGGATCAAAAGGTTAAAGACCATCCCAATAAGGCCAAGGTAAAACAGAGTGGTAGAGCGCATGAATAGGATCTATCCTAGAGTGTGCCAGAAGCATAAGGATTCATAGAAGGTTTCCAAATCATTTTAGGAAGATGCGGTGAACATAACAATGCATCTGATCAATAAAGTCCTTCAATTACTTTGAATTATGGATTGTTAGGAGAAGCGTGGATTAAAAAAGAGGTAAAGCTTTTTCATTTGCGTATTTTTGATTTTGTGACCTATGCGCATATTGAATTGAAAATAGGGACAAACTTGATCCTAAGTTTAGAAAGTGCATTTTTGTTGGTATGATATTGATAGCTATAGGAATAGGCTATGAAATCATGAAAATAAGAAGAATATTAAAATATGGATAGTATTTAATGAGTTTGTTTTGTTTAAAAATATATAGGATCAAAAAAGTGAGACTACAAATGATTCAGATTATATTTAGTTTGAAAGGAGATCTAATGGAGTCTTAAAACCTCATAATAAAAACATTCAACATGTTCCATAGGCAGAACCACAAACCTCCACTTATTAGAGGTCTACCAGTAGACGTAGATCTAGAGTACGTTGTACACCTTCATTGCATTATTTGATATTGATTAACAGTGGTAAGCCAAAATCTTTTGAAGAGGCTTTGCAAGTTGACATAAATAGGGAGTGAGAACGTGCCATGGATGATAGGATTCAGTCTTATCAAACTAGATTCGAACTTGGTACAGTTGCCTAAGAAAAAAATTATCTTTGCAGAACAAGTGGGTCTAAAGAAAAATATGATAGAAGCAAGTAATAAAAGATAAGATTAGTAGTTAAGGGATTTCAATTGAAGCCAGTGATCTTCTGCATAGAAATATTTTAACCAGTTGTAAAAAATTCCACTATCAGATCAAAATCGAGTATTGTGGCAGCAAAAGACTTACCTCTAGAGCTACTAGATGTTAAGACAACATTTCTCTATTGGAATTTAGAGAAAGAGTGTACATGGACCTACCACAGGGTTTCTTAGTGAAAGGAAAATAAAAGATGACTTGCAAACTGAATTGAAGTTTGTATGGATTGAAATAGGCTCTGAGACAGTAGTACAAAAGATTGATATCCTCGTGACAGTTACATGATTCAGTACATGCCATGGAGAATATTGTTGTTAGATTTAATAGTTTGCTACATCTTATCTTATACTACTCTTGTATGTAGATGACATACTTAGTACAGGATCAAACATAGATGAAATTTTCTATCTCAAGACACATATGTTTAGTGAGTTTCTCATGAAAGATTTAGGTGTTGCAAAGTAAATTATTAGCATGAGAACTAACAGGGATAGGAAGAGCAGAAGGCTAAAGCTTCAGAGTATGTTGAAAAGTTCTTGCAACCGTTCAACATGAAATGTGCTACGCTTGTTAGCACGTCTTTGATAAGTCATTTAAGATTTTCAAAGGAAGATGGAGCTATCATGAGAAGAAAAAAATGTTGGGTGTGTGTCTTATATTATGCGGGTCCATAGGATTTCATAATTATATAGCGGTTAGAGTTTTAAGATTTTTGCTTATAAATATGAGCATTATTATTTTAGTAGGTGTGGAGAGTCGAATCAAATGGAGTAGGGAAGTAGGGAGAGATAAAAAAATATTGGGAGCACGAGAGTAACTCTTGAGCGGGAAAATCGGATTTGTTTTAGGGCTCGGGTTGTAGGTGAGGGTTTTGCAGTATTTTTTATCTCAGAATTGTACATTCTATACTTATAATGAATTATCTCTCACACATATAGACGTAGGCAGATTGTGTCGAACCACATAATTCTTTGCGCGATTTTTTTTTGTGTGTGCATAATTTTTGTTTTTGTTTTTGTTCGAAAATTAGTGTTTAAATCTCAACAAGTAATATCAGAATTAACAGTTGACGATTCGAAACCGTGGTAAATAATTAGAGTAAGGTATCATTTTTAATCTCGTTTGATATAGATTAAAAAAAATTTTGGCCCAAAAAGAAGAATGCACAAAAGAAGAAAAAGAAAAAGAAAAAGGTTGAAGGGTTGAATCCGATAAAACACCTACTGAATAGGTGGAGAAGTTTCCCTTTTTTTTTTTTTTGGCGTGAAAAGAAAAATTTTAAGAAAACCCAATTTGGGAAGCCATTGGAATAAATTCATGCGTGAAAGCCAAAGACAATTGGAAAACCCATTTAGGAAAGGAATCCCAAGTTAGGAAGCTACTCGATTAAATTCTTTTATACAATCTCGCCCAAGTTGGGACAGTGGTAATGAATTGATAAAGGTTAGAAAAAAAAAAAGGGTTCAAAAATAAATTTTAACGCTTAAAATTTATTAATAAAAATTTGAACGTGCGAGATCCAATCATTTATAACACAGATAAATTTAATATAAACAGATAAAATTATATGTAATACACATAAATAAATTTATCTGTTGTCTTATTTTATGCAAGACATGAATTTATTTGTGTTTTTTATACAGATAAATTTATCTGTCTGCTAATTTATGCAAGACAAATAAATTTATCTGTGTACTTTATACATGCGTATTTTGAAAATGCACAGTATTTTTTATATAGATAAATTTATCTGTGTGCTTTATACATACGTGTTTTGAAAATGTACAGTGTTCTTTACACATGAATTTATTTATCTGCTTAATTATGCAAGACAGATAAATTTATCTGTGTGATTTATACATGTTTTGAAAAGGCACAGTGTTCTTTACACATAAATTTGTCTGTTTACTTATTTATGTAAGATAGATAAATTTATCTGTGTGATTTATACGTGTTTTGAAAAGGTACAGTATTCTTTATACAGATAAATTTATCTGTATATTTATTTATGCAAGACAGATAAATTTATCTGTGTACTTTATACATATTTTTAAAATGCACAGATAAATATATTTGTTCTAGGGTCTAACTGAATCTCACGTGTTAAAACTGAATTTCGTGCGTTAAATTTTTTTATGGTTGATGAAAAATAAAATTGACGCTACTTTAAGGATCTAAGATTAATTTTTTGCAAAAAAAATGCTGATATAGTATATTGCTGAGAATCAAATTGCTATCCATGTGGTTTTTTGAATTGAATAAGGGGTTTTGATTGAGTGTGGTTATTGGGTTGACATCGATGGTTTAAGATTATTTTGTTATATGAGTTTGTATATATAACAAAATAATTTAAGAAGAATGTGCTTTCTAAATTTTTTAGCGCTGCGAATTTATTGGTATGATCATAATTTTTAGATTCTGAATGTTCGAATAAGATTGGACAGATCCAACATAAATCGGGTTTGATCAGGGAAAATTGGGTTTTATTGCGAGTGATCAGTGATAATCGAGAGCAATCTGCTTCAATCAATAGTAGAAGACTATTCATCAATGGATGCAGCTGAAATTTTAGTTGCAGGTGGAGTCAAACTAAGTAGTGATTTTTTGATTTGATAGATTATTGAAAACTAATGGACCTCGACGAATAAGTGGAGTGATAAAGGACACCTCAATGAATAGGTATTGGACATCTCGGTATAAAAGTGTGAGCCATGCTGGTTTTATGTGTGGCAGATTGAAGATAAATGCAGAATCAACATCAGCACTGGTTATTTTCAGGGTGGTTTGTAAAATTCAAGTCAAGGTGAAAATTGTTGGGTGTCTTATATTATGCGAGTCCACATATTTAGGGTTTCATAATTATATGGTGGTTATGATTTTAGGGTTCTTCAAAATTATATAGTAGCTAGGGTTTTAGGATTTTTGTCTATAAATATAAGTCTATTATTTTAGTAGGTGTCAAGAGTTGAATCAAATGAGGTAAAAATATAGAAAGAGAGAGAAAAATATCGAAGGCACTAGAGTAACCCTTGAGCAGAGAAACGAGGTTTGTTTCGGGGCTCGAGTTGTGAGTATCAAATTTTAGAATATTTTTGATCTCTAGATTATACACTCTACGGTTATAATGTATTATTGCTCGCATCTGTCGACGTAGACAGGTTGTGTTGAACCACGTAAATTCTTACGTAATTTTTTTTGGTGTGTGCATGATTTTTGCTTTCGTTTGCGTTCGGTGATTTGTGTTTAAATTTCAACAGAGAAGAGTTACGTGGCTAAAGTGACAGATGCATTACCTGCAGACAGCCTTATGTATGCTATTACATGTACCAGGCTAGAAATTACTTATGTAGTGAGAGTAGTGAATAGATTCATGGCAAATCCAGGCATGGAGCTTTGGAAAACTGCCAAGTGGATTTTGTGGTATTAGAGGTTCTATTGATACGATTTTGTGTTACAACGGCTTGGAGACTTAGTTGCAAAATTTTGTAGATTCAAATCTAGCAATGGCAAGGGACATTAACAACATAAATAGTACCATTGGGTATGCGTTTACACTAAGGAGTGCGTCGACCAGCTATGTTTTACGATTACAAAAAGTCTTTGCCATCTTGACGACAAAGACAGAGTATGTTTTAGTCACAAAGGTGTGCAAAGAATTTGTATGGTTGAAAATTCTCATGGAAGAATTGGAATAGAGCAAAACTATTATCAATTATTTAGTGACAGTTAGAATGACATTCACTTTACGAAGAATTCTGTCTTCCATTTGAGAATCGAGTATATCAACATAAAGTATCATTTTATACATTCGATGTTGGAAGATGGACAAATTAGTTTGCAAAATATCCATACAAAGAAGAATCACCGCAGATATGTTCACGAAGGTAGTGACCATTAAGAAGCTGGAGACTTGTTCAGCTTTGGTCTTACACTGGTTCGCTTGTTCATTTTTTAGATGACGGTAGTTTTTGAATATTGAAAGACAGAGAATGGACTAGTCTTCAAGTGAAATTGTTGAAAAGTGAAGACTTTTTCCATTAGATGGCGTTCGAATGAGGCTCGAGACTGTCCAAACAGAGTCGAGCAAAGGAGGTTCTGGCCAAGATCATTTAGATGGGGCCTTAGGCCCTTCGGACATAATCCACCCAAGGGGTATTTGGACAAGGAGTGTCCAAACGGTGGCTAATTATGTGCGAACGGAATGTGGTAGCTGGGGTGCGCATTTTTTGTGTGCATAATTTCTACTTTTTTGGCAATCTTTATATAAGGAGTTATTATGTTAAACTCTAGCCATCGAAGCATTCACTTATGTAATTGTTTTCTCTCTTAAGAATTAGTGAAAATTGTGAGTTTCGTGGACGTAGATACGATTTGTCGAATCACGTAAAATTTGTATGGCGCTTTTTGTTTTTGTTTTTATATAATTATTTTATCATTATTTGTGCAATCTCGGTTTTGTGTTGAATTGACAACGGTTTAATCACAGATTGTTCTATTTTTTTAGAGGTAAAAGCTGAAGTGGACGCTTTCCCATATGAAAAAACAACGGGCGGCTTCCTCGGTTTTGGGTTTAAACAGAGGGCGTCTGTGTTGTATGTTTAGTGGGGGCTGAAACCGACCCTTCTTTGATTATGGGGGTCATCGTTTGGTTGCATTATGGAATTGAAATGATCTTCACCCCAAAACGGTGGAAAGATGAAAACAACTTGATCACTATCGTTTGGGCGCTGGTTTTTAAATTGGTGGGAGCTTTCGGGTTTATAATTGCTTACTTCACGTACTTAATTTTTTTTAATATCTCAAAATATTCAAACCAACTCATCCTCTATATTTGGGGTAGATGACACACCGTCACTAAACAAGTGGGAAAGGTGAAAATCAATTGATTTAGGAGACAAGGATTTATATTCAGCTCCCATTGGGCGGTAACACGACGCAAAAAGTTTAAAAAATTCAAACAAGTACTATGCTTAATAGCTTTTTAATTATAGTTTATAATTCTAAATTAAGAAACATAAAATTTAAAGCTTTAAATTTATGGCCTCGTTTGACTTGTACTTTTTAAATCATCATTCTTCTGAAGATTATCTTTTTTAATCTTAATTAACTTTTTTCTTGATCTGATATTTTCTTCCCTTTTTCTCGTCTGTTTTTGACTATTACAAATTTTTTTGTGTGTGGCTATGTTTAGGTTTCTACTTAAGAGAATAACATTTTTTAGAGAAGAAAATTCCATTAAAAAATTCCAGCTACCGAGGTTTTAAGGCTTTACAACTCCAGTCCATTGATTGAACGTGCATACAACTAAATATACATTTCAGTTGGGGGAAAAAAAAAAGAAATACACCTACTTTATACGAGTGGGATTCAATTATAGTCCTCCGTATACTCGAATGAGATTCAAAAATATTATAGCAAGTTTCATTCATGATCATTGTTGTCAAGAAAACTTAACAGAAAGCCACTCACAATCCTTCTTGCAACAGGATGAGGAATACTGCGGCACAACCGCCCATCAATGTAAGCAAATATACCAGACAACACAAACTTGCCAATTCCCCACTTCCAGGAAAGCTTCATCTTTGGTCCTTGTGTCGTGGATGCCATGACAATGGCTTTCTCATCATCACCCACAATTTTTTGCTTTCCCTTCACTCTGGCAGTCAACTTACCAACTTGCTTTCTCAGCAGCCGAATTGCAAAACTCACGAAGAGGTGTTCGCACAAAGTCAGCACCGTTGGCCCAATTTTCCACTCCTGCAGAAAATACGACAGGGTGTGTTAAAAAACATAATTGGTGTCTTTGTTATTGGATAAAATAGTTCCCGAGATTTTTGATGTGGGTTGAGTAAAACATTAGTTTGGAACATTTTACAGCAACCCTTGAAAACTTGCAACAGCATTTTTGGTTTCCTGTTGCAATACTGACATATGGCATTCACTTCACCAACTAAGCATGCTGGCACCTAATTGACATGCATTTTCTTTTTTGGGTAAGTGAGCTAAATTAATTAACATGCATGAGAACCAGAAGGAAGAGAATGCAACTACCACAACAGATCCCACATGAACTAGAGTATGTCACAACTTTTCAAATAAAGACTACTCTTGGGTAACAACGACTGAGTTGGTGATCAAACTTCTACAATTAATTATGCAAAGCAGATCCTTCAAAGAATTGAAGAGGTGGGGTCAATCGCTATGGATTTATTTGACCCAGGTGTGATTGTGGAAGTCATTTACATGTAACAAAAAGAATGTGCACACATACACTATCTCCACGACGGTGGCGAAGAGGTTGAGAAGCAGTTAAAGAATCTCCTTTCAACAATGCCTTGCTGACAAGGAAATGCTTCACACGGTCCATGATCTCCTCTATCAGGGAACTGTTTGGGGGCAAGTTTTTGAGAAAAACCTGTTGAGAATGGTAGAGCATAAAAAATGTAATTCAGACAGTAAATTAGCAAGGTTCTAACTTCTAAGCATATATTACGAAAGCTTTTGTCAAACTGATGATCGCCATCATAAAAAATGACCTCTGCTACACAGAACTTAGAAGATAATTTTCATCTTCTTGAATGAACACTATTGAGAGTTGGAACATGATGAACTATCACCAGCTAAGCGCAAACGAATTGCACATCAACCATAATACAAATATTCCATAATAAAGTTCTTATGTGAACAAGGCTTGTTTACCGGACATAGGACGCAAAGATGGCCAGGCAGACAACAATTTCTAATCATGACACAACACGACACAAGGACACATTCATAAGAAATGCATTTTATAAGTATAAATTACAATAATATTTGCTTAATATTTACATTAGAAATGCATTATATTTTGTCCTATTAAAATAGTAAAAGATTGTTTTCCATATTTTACATAATAGTATTCTAAAAAAAAAAAAAACTAGGATCTATTTTGGAAGGTTTATATCTTCATAAATAAATTGAAAGTTATGAGATTTACAATCTCCATAAAATTTTAAAAATCTAAATGAGAAAAGGTTAACACGTACCTACGTTATTTTTAATTTATTCTTTGAATCCCAAGATATTTTTTTCAAACTTGGCATGTGTTTCTACCAGCAAAGCTACTTTTAGCACCCTAGCTTGCAGGTATCTTGAGTAGCATGTGGTGGCACCTTGCACCCATGCCAACCTTGGTGGCTAAAGGCATGAGGAAGGCGTGCCTTAAATTAGAGGTAGCTTTGTGTGGTAACTTTAATTGTCAGTGGCTAAAGGCATGAGGAAGGCGTGCCTTAAATTAGAGGTGGCTTTGTGTGGTAACTTTAATTGTCACTCGATCCTTAGACAATAATGACTTAATGCTTGGGACGTGAAGGCATAATACTTATTACATGGATGTGGGTATTTCCTATGGCTTGTGGGTTAATACAATCAGTGAGCTCAATAGGCGTATAGCGGACATAAATTGACAGTAGCATGGACTAGGCAGCTAAGATTATTCAGCATGACTAGCATATGGCATGACATTTACCTGCTGAGACATGACTATGCATGGTGAGTCCTAGTGTGCTAACACAACATGGCGGTTATGTTCTGTGAGAAAATTTAGACGTGGTAAACCTAAGCATGCCAACACAACGTGGCACTTATTGGTAGTTCCAGAACTTGAATGTTGAAGCCTCTACAAGAGGACATGTTTTAACTACTACAGAATAGAGCATGTAGGTAGTTCCTATTCGTCCAGCACATACGCTAGCAATTAAGGGTGTCAACTGGTAATAACTAATTGTAGCCTGTTTATTGGGCATTGCCCGACTACTCTATGGCTATGAAAGTGGCGTGAGAGTCCTGAAGAAATTTCCTTTGTAGTTACTTGGTGTAGTATAAAGGTTGGAACTTTTGTCTTATAAATCTCGTGTGCCTATTTTCAGATTCTAAATGTGTGCGTCTTTCATTGATCTTGGCTGAAACTAAGTGTTGCAAGTTGGTTCAAATTCTGAAAACTATACTTTTGCCTATAATTTTTAAAGAATATTTTTTTGATTTTGATCCGTTAAGATTGCAAGGAAAAAATTAATTTTACCTAAAAGTTTTTTTTTTAATTTGACTATCCCTATTCATTTATATATCCTCATTTGACCCTAAATATATAGGTGCCCAAATATGTTTTCTCTCACTCTCTTGGTCTCATGATCTCTATCTCGACCCCTCTCCTGAGTGCATTTATATTTCTTCCATTATCTTCCTCTCTATTCTCTTTAGATTTCTTCTCCTTTTTTTTTCCCTCCTCCCTCCTTCACTAACACCCACAATTGCCTTTGTCCTCTCCCAAAACATTTACACATCAATATATTTGTATTTTTAATTATAAAATCAGAAAAATGTTGTGTATGGTTGGTAAGATTTTGCCCCCACTAGACAAAAATCCTAGCTCATCCCCAAGTGTTTTATATGCATCATAGCAATGGACACATGTCTACCAAGTACCAAGTACCTAAAGTGTGTTTAGTTTTAAATCATAGAAAATTAATAAGATATGTTTGGACGAATGTTTGACACATGTCAAAGAGTGTTAGATGAGTGTTGATGTCTCACACATTTGATGAGTGCCGGTGTCCGTAAAAAATGGACAAACTAATTGGTTATGATTCTTCATTATGTGACATTGTCAATTTATACTATTATATAAAACAAAATATTGTTATCTTAGGTCTTTAAAGTTGAAAGTCATACTATAATTTTCTTTAATTTTTCCCAACGTTTAAAATAAAACATGTACTTATGTGTCGTAAATTGAATGGACACAAAAAATAATCCAAAGGTTGAATTCAAACATCATGGTAACTCTTTTATATA
>JAOTRH010136018.1:0-14018 GCA_034768845.1 Heliamphora exappendiculata | reverse complement strand
ATATACCTATATCTATATCTATATACAAGATATAACGATTTGATATGACATTTATATAGGTGTAAAAAATTCAACGTTTAAAATGAGACAATCTTGGACTTTCTCTCTCGTCTCTCATGTTTTTATATGTGAAAAAGTAAATAAAAAAAAAGCATCCATTGATATTATTTTTACTTTTACTAATTCAATAAAAAATTAATTTAGCTTTTAATTTTATTTTCTTTTTTATAGTATTTTTACCTTCCTAAATTAACAAATTAATAATGCCATATTTTAAATTCGGTGCTTTAAAATTGGTTAATTAACGAATTATCAAATTATTGACATTACTTTTTTTAAAATTTGTTAAAATTAGATAATTAATTGTTTTTAAGCATGAGTAATAATTAGGATATAAATATAATATTATAAAGAATTAAAAAAACGTAAAAAATTTGAAAATCTCCTCAAAATTTGAAGCCTTAGACAATTACATAATTTACGTAACATATGAGCCACTCTATCTTTGTCTCCAATGGAGTTGTAAGGAGAAAGAAATAAAAAGTTAGAACCGATATCTTAAGGGTTTGGTAATTGCAAGCACGTGAACAAGAACCTCCAAAGTCCATACATTGCCAAAATGGTTAACGTAACCTTCGTAACAAAGCTAATTTCTTTCTCTCCTCCTTCGGTTTGCTTGCCAATGACTAAAGAATTAACGAGTCACTCGAAAGAAACATTATCCCATTTAGTAACGTTTATATTTTTTCTTTTTAGTTTTTATTTTAATTTTTTTATAAATTATAAACAAAAACACGTTTAATAATTATTTTTATTTTCAAGAAATTATAAATATTTTTAAAATTTACTAAATTCTTATAAACATAAAAAAATGTTCTTTCATTTGTTTTGTAAACAAATTTTCATTCTATTTTTCTTCTTTAATCATCTCCAACCACTACTACTTCTAACTACTATCGTTACCTCTTACTATCATTCTTGACTAATATCTTTGGATACCACCTACGACCATCATTATTCAGCCACCACCTCCAATCATCCATTCCAACCTCTACATATGGCCATGCCATCGATGACAATATACAGTCACTGTCTCCAACCATTATCCCTACCTTTTGCTATTATTATCGATTAGCACATCCAGTCACCACCTCTGAGCACTATCACAATCACCATATTTGACGACTACATTTATCTGCAACCTCTAAGTACTACTTTTTAAATATTTATGCGCCAAACATATAATTTTTTGTTTATTATAGACAGAAAACAAAAAATTGTGAGAAGGGACAGTCACACGACAAAGGAAAACAAAAGAAAATATGTGTGACCCTGACCTAGTTCTTTTTGGAAAATGATTTAAGTATCGATGGAGTAAGAGTTAAACATAACCTTGGGGATGTTGTGAGTGAGTGTTTTGAGCTTGGATACATGTGAAAGATATATTCGGGAAAGAATATGAGGTTCTAAGAGATGTTCGGACAAAAATATATGAAAAGCATGTGAAGCCAAGTGACATATCTTTACTATTTTGGTCAAAACTCTTGGTAAAAAATGAATTTTAATATGAGGTTTGAACCATTGGAAAGTAGATTTCTGGGGCCTCTGTTTGGCACAAGAATGACCCTATTTGGAGTTCGAACGAGGGAGATATGCTCGTTTGAAGTTGGACTAACAGTGCAGTTGCGGAGACCGCTCGAGCGGTCTTTTGACGGATCGAGCGGTCTGTAACGGACAGAAGCTATAAGTTACGGGTTTTTGGTTAGAATTCTCATTCTCCACCTTCCTTCTCTTTTTCTAAAGCTAAAGGGTGATCTACAGTTTTGATTTTGGAGCTCCGTGGAGCTTTTCGTGTCCGTTTGAGGGCGAATCCTTGATGCACTCGCCGTGGGCTTCACTTTCATCTGAATGGAATTGTGTTTTGGCGGCTTTGGATTTTCACCGGTTGGTAAAGTTTTGGGTTTGTAACCCTTTGAGGTAGGATTCTAGACTGTATCGATGTTTAAGGGTGATATATATAATTATATGTTGTTTTACCGTTTCAAACGCATGAAAAATGTGTTTATGTTCGAGAAATCGGGTATTTGGATTTTAAATCGATTTTCATCGTTTTGGTTGAATGATTTCAGATTCAAATGGTTTCTTTCGAAGTTAAACGGTTGTTTTGGGTTTATGTATGCCCATGGGTACTAAAACAGGTGCTTGGGGTTTTTAATTTCATGTTTACACATGTTTTTACATTGAAAACTTGTTACCCTTTTTCGAGAAACCAAGACAGGTTTGAGACAGCTCGAGCGGTTTTTTGACCGATCGAGCGGTGTGTGGAGCGGTCTGAGCTGTTTTGAGACTTTTGGTGTTTTGGCTTTGGCTTTCCTCGTGTGATGTTATTCCGAGGGTTTAATGAAGTTTTATGACTTCAAAGGAAATATCTTTGGTTTTCAAAGGGATGGCTTGAAAATGGAGTTTTTGAGAAAAAGTTTTGAGTGAACTTTGAGAAACGTGTTTGTTTAAGGTTTGGAGCTAGCCCGTAGGATTGAGTCTCAACTTTTAAAACGTTTTGGGTGAAAATATATTTTTCTATATTTTGTTTGATCTCCATGATTCATGGATTGGATCCCATACATATACATGTGTTATATATCTACTTGTGGATTGATTTTGAAATATTATCCATAAATGTACCGGGACAATGGGTTTATGAGTGGGTTTTCATTGCTCCTTGGTGAAAGTCCAGAAACGTGCGCAGCATAGGTACCTACGATTCTTCGGGTTAGTCCCCGTAAACGAGGTGATTGGGTGCTTTGTACCTTCAGGTTGTGATCCCGTAAACTATGTGATTTTTAGGTGCTTAGTACCTTCAGGGGTAATCCCGTAAACTAAGTGGTTACATTGTTGTAGCTCCGTATAGAACTTGTCATTATCTAGCAGGCCTTAAGTGGTTCAGGACTTGGATAATGGATAGGAGTCTATAGTTGTTACCTTTGTCTTGAGTTGGCAGAGTCGGTACATAGGATCTCATTTATCTTGTCTCCTCGGTTGCTTGGCCCAAGTGGAGAATATTGTTTTACTGCTTCCCCTTAACTGTGCCATGACAACTCTCAGGATTATATGCATAGTTTCAAGGATGAAAATCGATGGTTTTCAGATGGAAAATCGATGGTTTTGTGAGAAAACCTTTTTGGGTGTTTGTGGTTGAGCTTGCTCCCACCATATGATTGCATATCCTGCTTTACAGCTTTATAGTCTGTTTCTATTCGATTTCGGCTCACAGTGTAGAATTTTTTGTAAAACCCTTTTTCAGGTGAGCACGGTCCTGTAGGTTGACCCGGTGGTGCCCGGAGGTGGCTGATGATAAGACGCTTGTTTTGTCTAGATAGGTTATTTATATCTTTCTGTATATGTTTTATGTTGGTTATAACATGTTGTAATGCGTATAATATTCTTATGGATGTTTACATGTTTTAATGCTTTTGAGAGAACCATGGATTGGTTGTTGTTTTTCGTAATTTCTGACTACGTTTTACGTTGCTGGGTTCAGCGGTTTTCAAATGGGGTTTTCAAATTGTTTTAGCTTCATTCAAACTCTTATGCTTCGAGGGTGATTTCAAAACGGCTTCCACATCTTTTAAAATGATTTTCTTAACCCAAAAAGTATATTTTCTTTTTTAAAAAGTTTTGGCTTGTGGGATCGTGATCGTAGTCTCTTGGCTACTCTTTCAAATCAGATAAACCCTTGGTAGTACATTTTACAAAGGTTTTAACCTTGTTTTGGCTTTCTTGTTTTAAATCCCCTTCTGTGTTGGGACGGTTTGATGATGTTGGTAGGATCTTCGTGTGACTCGAAGTTTGGGGTGTGACAACTTGGTATCAGAGATCTGGGTTCGAATACCTATGAGCTGTGGGACGAGGGTGCGTTACCTTATAAGGAAATATGTGTGTGTGCTTGGTTGCCTGTGTTTGGAACATAACCATGTTGATGCCGTGTATATGTGAGTATGGAGGTTGGACTTTAAGATCGATTAGTCTTGCCTTCGGGAGTTTGAATTAACAAATTTGGGAGCCAAGGTAGAAACGCATTTAGCTGACGTGATTTCTGACAGGAAATTTAAGTAGGTTATCCAAAGTGACGCGTCATTCTTGTCGGTTCTCCTCGGTATCGGTGTTGTGTCTGCATGATCGTTGTAGCTATGTGTTAGCATGATTATGTGGTACATGGTAGAAATAACATGATAGATCGACCTTCAGTTGTCGTGTTTCATGTTTTCTTTCTATATAACCTGTACACCCTTGGAGGCGACGAGACAATGGTTTAGGTCTTGAAAGTGCGACTCGGCTACTATCAGTGGCAGAGGTAAGGTTATGGGTTGAGCGTCGATCGCTTGGTATGTTGTGGAACTCGCCAGAGAGTTGGGTTTAACCATGTGGGGTTGTCCTTGGTTGGTGAACTGTTGAGTGTCTTCATGAGCAGAGGTTCCTCTTAGAGAATGCTATTGAAGATTGGGGTTGTGTTGAGGATAGCCTTATGAGTAAGGGCGATGGGGTGTTGGAGACCCTGGAAATCAGTTGTTATGACTAGATTGGTGGATAGATCTATGGATCGTGATAACCCCTTCCGGGTAAGGTTGATGTACGTGATTTTGGCCGTGTGATGGATTAGGTACGTCTTGAGCCATGCTATGTCATGAGTTGTGTACTCATAATGGAGTATGAACGAGAAAATAGTGGATGGAAGCGTGATAATCCTTGGCTGTGTACGTGTTGAGATAGCAGAACGTGTGGTTTTGGAGATACTCCCTGGTAGAGGATGTTGACAGTAGTCAGAGTACCATCTGAGGATGTTACTGGTAGCCAGAGTTAGATCTGATGACCTTGGATGTTGTATATCTTCTTGAGGTTTGAGAATTGAGTTCTGAGTGAGTGAGCTCACAGTTATGGGGGCTAGTGTGAGTTACAGATAGGCTGGGAAGAGCACGAGTTGCGACTATGTTGGGATGCGTAAGGGTTCAAGTTCTGTGAGGTAACTCAGGTTTGTGGTCTGGTTGTTACCCTAGTGATCAGGAGTTCATGTTTGGGAACTGTGCGGTGTGCATGTGGTTGGTTAATGCGGAGACATCGTATCTTGAGTATGATATGTCTAAAGATTGTTTGTGTTCAACCTTAGGTTCAAAAATGGGTATGTTGTTTGTCCATGGGAATGAAGTGTGGAGTAATGAGGTTTAGTACTTTAGTACTGTATCATGTGATTTGGCTAGCCTGGGCGACAAGTGAGAAATCGTAGGTTATGATGCCTGTGATCGATGTGTGCTTGAGAGCGAAAGTGCAGAAGGTGTCTGCATGGTTAAGAGAGTTCTTGGTAACTTTGGATGAGAGGTCTCATGATTAGGTTTTCGTTGTTTGGTGCCGTGCGCTTTCTATGTGAGTTGGGCTGGGCGGGGGGTTTGAGGCCGTGAAGTGATTGTGATTTGCCTAGCAGGAGTTAGGTGAGTAAGCGCAACCTTGTGGAGTGAGGTTTTGGCGCGATGGACTATTGACATGTATCTTCGTGCACGCTTGGTGATGAGCTTGTAATCCTTAGGATGTGTTGAACAAGATATGCTGCTTGATGGTGTTCACGTGTGTGTGAATGAGGTTTGTGAGTTGAGAGCTCAGTCTAGCGGATGATCTGAGTACAAGGATTGTGGTTGACAGCAGTTGTTTGACCGTGGTCGATGCAGCCTTGAAGTTAGATCTATAGGGTTCTTTGAGGACAGAGTGTCGATGAGTACTCCCAGTTACGTTGAGATTGGGTCATGGGTTCTGTTAACCCTTTTCCTCTCTCTGGACAGAAAGAGAGTTTTCTTGTGGATGGTTGTCTGGTATGAGTTGTTTCATCCCAGTTGGACGGAGATGCTGACTTTTGATCGATTCAGGTTTTGGTCATATACTGAGATTGAAAATCTTTGTGGATTTGGTATCCGTGTTGTGACCCTTGAAGTTGTGAGTTGGGGACTTGTATCGTAGGGATCGAATGCTTGTGGGTTTGATTCTCCGTGGTTTGATGCGTGGCGTATGGATAGGTGCTTTCTTGGATGTTAAGTATTTGTGTGTATGACTAAGGATCCGATTGCTCCCGCGGTTGGGGACCGTAAAGAATTGCCTGTTTAGGTTTGTATGACCTTGCGGTAGAAAACCGTAAAAGAGTACGTATGATTTAGAAGCATAGTAAGTCATGGTGATCTTGCTGCCATAGTGTGGCTTATATGTGTGATGGTTGAACCATTTGGGATCGTGTTCCTTACGAGGTCGAGTTGGTGGACCGGGATGCTTTTGCTTATTCTTGTCGACAAGGGAATTGGTGTTGAGATGTAGTGTTCTTTTTACAGTGATCGGTTGAGAATCATTAACTGTTGTTTATGGCTAGTTCTAGATTGTGTGGGTATGGTGGCGCCTCTAGCTCTTGGTAGAGTGAGAGTTTTGTCGGAACAGTGCGACCGTGATATGCATATAGTGGGCTTCTGATAGACTTTCGTGAGTCTGGCTTCATGTTTTGTTTGAAGTTTTGGATTGTTCTGAGTTCTTAGAGTCGAAGAGTGGTTATCGACTGTGGTAAGCATTGTGCTTTGGCATAACCGTTGTTCGGACGGTGGTTCTGAGAGTATGATAAGGTATGAATCAGGAAGGGTGTGATGTTTAAGGAACCTTGGTTGGCATGGTCTGTTCAGACCGACACGGTTTTGGTTGAGAACGGAAGGGCCGTAGTGAGTCTTGGATGTGAGGAAATTGGTAAGTGTATAATGCAAGTCTTGGTTGGTGTCTTGGGTCCGAAAACTTTGCTATTGTGGACTCAAAGGTTTGATATCATATGACAGTCATTTGTTTGCCTCGTCGGATGAAGACAATCATGTTTGATTTAAGGTTGGTCTGTAGTCTGGGTATTAGTGATCTGATGGCTAGACGTTGAGTTGTGCATTGAGATGTGTAGTGCTGTGCTATCTCACGGGAGATATGGTTGGGTTTATATAGGTTGTTGAATACCTATGAGAAGTTCTGTCTGTGTGACGTGTTTGGTTAAACGACTCGTTTTGGTCAGGTGACTTTGTGGCTGTGATACCGAATTGATTTTCGGTTCGGTTGTGTGGAACCTTGTCTTGGACAATGGTGTATCGCCTAGTGTTCTTCGAAGATAAGAATTGTGGTTCGTGATGGCAGGTTGAATCGAGGATAAAGACTTAAATGAGATCTGTTCTTTAGTATTCTAGGTGGGTAAGTGAGCTTCTCTCTGGAGTCGGGTGTTTGTATTGTGACTCGTGGATGGGCGTTATGTCATCTTCGTGATGGTAGCATTGTTAGCATCAGCAGGGTAATGATGTGGTATCAAAGTCAGTAGAGGTTTAGTGAGCGTCAGAACTTGAGTAAAGTTTGTCGCTGGAGTGGTTTGTGTTCGGTAAGAGTTATGTTTTGAGAATTGGCAATGTGAATTGGATTTGGATCTAATGTTTTATGGATGTCTCATGGAAGACTATGAAATCAGTAGGACTGGCATGTGTGAACAGTTTGTGTGGAGATCGAATCTTCAAGTTGTGTTTACCTCGTGTGACGACAGGTTTGGAATTTTAGTTGTTGGGATAATTCTGCTGTTGTACAGTGTTGCTGGGTTTGCATCAGAGATTGTTGAAGAGGGCTAGTGTCTAACTTGAGTTTTAGTGTTGAATTTCATAGACGAAATTCCTTTAAGAGGGGCAGAGTTATGAGACCCTGACCTAGTTCTTTTTGGGAAATGATTTAAATGTTGATGGAGTAAGAGTTAAACATAACCTTGGGGATGTTGTGGGTGAGTTTTTTGAGCTTGGATACATTAGAAAGATATGTTCAGGGAAGAATACAAGGTTCTAAGAGACGTTCGGACACAAATATATGAAAAGCATGTGAAGCAAAGTGACATACCTTTACTATTTTGGTCATAACTCTTGGTAAAAAATGAATTTTGGTATAAGATTTGAACCATTAGAAAGTAGACTTCCGGGGCTTCAGTTTGACCACAAGAATGACCTTATTTGGAGTTCAGACGAGGGAGATATGCTCATTTGAAGTTGGGTTAACTGTGCAGTCGCGGAGACCGCTCGAGCAGTCTTTTGACGGATCGAGCTGTCTGTAATGGACAGAAGCTATAAGTTACGGGTTTTTGGTTGGGATTCTCATTCTCCACCTTCCTTCACTTTTCTAATGCTAAAGGGTGATCTAGGGATTTGATTTTGGAGCTCCATGGAGCTTTCCATGTCCATTGGAGGGTGGATCCTTTATGTACTCGCCGTGGGCTTCACTTTCATCCCAATGGAATCGTGTTTTGGCTGCTTTGGATTTTCACCGGTTGAGGTAGGATTCTAGACTGTATGGATGTTTAAGGGTGATATATGTAATTATATATTGTTTTATCGTTTCAAACGCATGAAAAATGTGTTTATGTTCGAGAAATCGGGTTTTTGGGTTTAAAATCGATTTTCATCATTTTGGTTGAATGATTTCGGATTCAAATGGTTTCTTTCGAAGTTAAACGATTGTTTTGGGTTTGTGTATGCCCGTGGGTACTAAAGCAGGTGCTTTGGGGTTTTAATTTCATGTTTACACATGTTTTTGCGTTGAAAACCTATTACTTTTTTTTGAGAAACCGAGACAGGTTTGAGACTGCTCGACCAGTCTTTTGACTAATCGAGCGGTGTGTCGAGCGGTCTAGGCTGTTTTGAGACTTTTGGTGTTTTGGCTTTGGCTTTCCATGTGTGATGGTATTCCGAGGGTTTTATGAAATTTTATGACTTCAAATGGAATATCTTTGGTTTTCAAAGGGATGGCTTGAAAACAGAGTTTTTGAGAAAAAGTTTTGAGTTAACTTTGAGAAACGTGTTTGTTGAAGGTTTAGAGCTAACCCGTGGGGTTGAGTCTCAACTTCTAAAACATTTTTGGTAAAAATATGTTTTTACATGTTTTGTTTGATCTCCATGGTTCATGGATTGGATCCCATACATATACATGTGTTATATATCTTCTTGTGGGTTGGTTTTGAAATGTTATCCATAAATGTACCTGGACAATGGGTTTGTGAGTAGGCTTCCATTGCTCCTTGGTGAAAGTCCAGAAACGTGCGCAGCGTAGGTACCTACGGTCCTTCGGGTTAGTCCCCGTAAACGAGGTGATTGGGTGCTTAGTACCTTGAGGCTGTGGTCCCGTAAACTAAGTAGTTTTTTGGTGCTTAGTACCTTCGGGGGTAGTCCCATAAACTAAGTGGTTACATTGTTGTAGCTCCGTATAGAACTTGTCATTATCTAACAGGCCTTAAGTGGTTCAAAACTAGGATAATGGACAGGAGTCTATAGTTATTACCTTTATCTTGAGTTGGCAGAGTCGGTACATAGGATCTCATTTATCTTGTCTCCTCGGTTGCTTGGCCCGAGTGAAGAATATTATTTTACTGCTTCCCCTTAACTATGGCATGATAACTCTCAGATTTATATGCATAGTTTTTAGGATGAAAATGATGGTTTTCATATGAAAAATCGGTGGTTTTGTGAGAAAACCTTTTTGGGTGTTTGTGGTCGAGCTTGCTCCCACTATATAATTACATATCCTGCTTTACAGCTTTATAGTCTGTGTCTATTGAGTTTCGACTCACGGTGTGGGATTTTCTGTAAAAATCTTTTTCAGGTGAATGCGGTCCTGTAGGTTGACCCGGTGGTGCCCGGAAGTGGCTGATGACAAGACGCTTGTTTTGTCTAGATAGGTTGTTTATACCTTCCTGTATATGTTTCATGTTGGTTATAATATGTTGTAATGCGTATAATATTCTTATGAATGTTTGTACGTTTTAATACTTTTGAGAGAACCATGGGTTGGCTGTTGTTCTTCGTAGTTTCTGACTACGTTTTACGTTACTGGGTTCAGCGGTTTTCAAATGGGATTTTCAAATGGTTTTAGCTTCATTCAAACTCTTGTGTTTCGAGGGCGATTTTAGAACGGTTTTCACATCTTTTTAAAGGATTTTCTTAACGCAAAAAGTATATTTTCTTTTTAAAAATGTTTTGGTTTGTAGGACCGCGACTGGAGTCTCTTGGCTACTCTTTCAAATTGGATAAACTATTGATAGTACGTTTTACAAAAGTTTTAGACTTGTTTTGACTTTCTGGTTGTAAATCCCCTTATGTGTTAGGACGGTTTGATGATGTTGGTAGGATCTTCGCGTGACTCGGTGTTTTGGGCGTGACAAAATATACCTCTTGTTTGGATTAAATTGTGAGAATTTTGTTTATTTTTATCTTTTATGAATTTTTTTTATATTTAGATTATAATATTTAATTTTTTGGGATAGCCTTAATGAGAACAACTAAAAAAGTAAAAATTTTAATTCAAAGATAAGAAATTGTTCTAAAGACAAAAATAAGCAACATATAATTTGGCCTTTTGGTTTATTTTAGCTATTTTTTGTTTTTTATGATATTTTTTCATATTTTGGTGAAAATATATTTATTTTTTTAGTTCGTCTTGATTAGAAAAGTCAAAAATATTTAATAATTAGATGAAACGATAAAAATATTTATTATAAAACCATAAGTAAAATAACTAAATATGCAATTAGTCCGTACCGGAAATAAAATAATTGATCCAAGGGATCAAAATTGGCAGCATAGCTGTCTAAATAATTTATAGGATCCTATCCGGGGATGAACATACAAGGGGTTCAAAGCTTGAAAAAAAAATCCCTTATCACTGAAATAATAGTTATTAATATTTTTAAAATTTAGGTTCGACCTTTCAAACTAAACCAAGGTAAATTAAGTTCATATTTTTATGAGGTATATCTTCAGTAATTCCTTTTTAACAAGTTTTTATTTTTTTTAATACGACAATATCTCATGTCAATTTAAATCTTTTTTACCTTCTAGTGTTTTTCTAATACTGTACTAGTAATCTTGTCGCTTTTCAATTATAAAATTCTTTCAATTATGCCATCCTAACGAATGTCTCTACTACAAGAAGACTCTCCTCATACAACAGGGTGGGACAGAAGACCCCATTCGAGAAAGTAGGAGAGATGTGCCGATAGAACCAAGTTTGAGCGACTACTTCGTTTTATATTGTAAATTTTTTAATTTTAATGAAATGATTCGTCAACATAAAATAACTTAGTTGTATTGATTTTAAATAAAATGTTTTATAATGGAAAACAATATAATTTTGATATATAATACTCCTTTCTTCAACATAAAATAACGTAGTTGTATTGATTTTAAAAAATATGTTTTTTTTACACAGCAAAAGTAACCATACAGAAAAGAAACTGCCGCAATTGATAAGGCACCAACTAAAAATAATACGGGGGTGGCGGGCGGGAAGAGAAGAAGAAGAAGAGGGTAGGAAGAACAATAGAACTACAAAAACACCCTCTCGAGATAATAGACTAGATTTCCACATCCGTGAGGTAACAGATAGGGAGCGATATTTACAACGCTCGTTCCATTTTCTCCCGTTTCGCTCCCGATTAAATAAATTAAATATATTTAATATATAAATATGTATATAAATTTTATTTTTTAACAATTTAATAGAATTAAAATATACAAATATTATACTTTTTTTATTTTTTACTTGTATTTCTTATTTTTCTTTGTTTTTAATTATAGTAATTGATTAATATTAATTTTTTTTAAAGTAAAATTTTTATTTTTCGTTACGCTTCCGCCATTTTCCCGACTATTTTTTCTCAACCCCCCCTAATAAACAGGGTAGGGGTGGAATAATACACTCCCGCCCCAAACCCGCCCCGTTGCCATCCCTACTTTCTACCTCTGCTTATCTTCAAGAGGTTGCTAATTGATTTAACTGAAAAAACTTGATTTGATTCCCCTTTTCACACGTATCTATCCACACTCCTACCTTCTGATGAGCATATCTCTATCCTTTCTACTAGAGATAGCCAAAGATTTTCTTCCCATGAGTATAAATCTCTTCTAAAAAACCCTCTAGATTGAGTTCCTTCTAACCCCACTTCTGCTAAAGTTAAGTCTTTTTTAGATGCTAAGAGGAACAGTCTGGGATATGAAGTCTTTGGAGGACATTGGTTTAACCATCGTCAACATTGGTTTAAAAAATATATTTATAATGGAAAATGATATAATTTTGATATAATACAAATTCTTATTAGATTAGTATAATAGAGGGGATCCAAATTCGGTTAGTCCCCAATATTCCTTGTAGGTATTATTTAAAAAAATGTTAGAATTCTGCATTTGTATCTCAGGTGCTCCATTCACCTTAAAGGCCATGTTAATATCGGATAATTGAAGAATAGAATTAGATTTTTAGTGTGAAGTAATCTTTGTATCTCATATTTAGATCAAAATAGAAATTCAAACAAATAGTTTGGATTAAACACAATTTCTCATATGAGAGATAACTAGTAAGAAGAAAAAGAAAAAGTAGAGAGAAAAAAGATTAAAGAGAGGAAGAGATTAGTCATGAAAAACTTAATTTACTCTTTATTTCTCTCATTTCAAGACTATAAGTTCTATCGTAGAATAAGAAAATTTAAAATAAAAACTCCAATGAAAAAAATGAAATCAAAAAAAGTTTTAAGACTAGATGGTATCACTGTGAAGGTGTGAAAATGTCTAGACAAAGTAAGAGTATCTTGGTTAACAAGATTATTTAATAAAATCATAACGACTAAAAAATGCTTGAAAAGTGAAAAAAGAATATTCTAATACCTATATATAAAAATAAATGAGATATTCAAAATTGTAACAACTATAGAGGTATTAAGTTGATGAGTCATACGATGAAGTTATGGAAAAGAGTAGTTAAAAATTGTTTAAGGCTAATAACAATAGTATCACAAAATTAATTTAGTTTTATGCTTAATAGATCAACTATGAAAGTAATCCACTTCTCAAGGAGATTAGTAGAGAAGTATAGAGAAAAAAGGAGATATCATTTTTATAAATTTAGAAAAAAGTTATGATAGAGTGCTTATACAAGAAAATGGGGTTTTTGCGTCGGCTTTCTGCCATCGCAAATAATACTCTTGCCGTCGCAAAAAGGATATTTGCGTCGGCATTGCAACGGCAAATGGGGGAGGCAACTGTCCAGGTCGCAAAAGGGTTTTGGCGACAGCACACAGTCGTCGCAAACATTTACGACGGCACTTTATGCTTTTAGCGACGACAATATTTGCGACGCATATATTTATTAAAAATCATGTTTTTGGCATCGCAAGTTATAGCGACGGGTTTCTATTTTTTTAGCGACGGAAATGGTCGACGGAAATACTAATTACAAACGTGTTTTTGCAACCGCACAGTGCCGTCGCAAATACTATTTTAAATATATACTTATTTGCCACTGCATGATTGAGTCGCAAAAAACTTCTTGCGACGGTATAACTCCCGACGCAAATGTGTTCCTTTTGCGACTGCTAAATACTGACATAACATGTGTTCATAATAAATGCTCTAGCGACGGTAACAATTTCAATGCAAAAAATAATAATAAAAATCTATCCATCCATTTAACTTCAAATATTCATTCATTTATCTATAACAATATATTAAATGCTATCTCTTTATAACAATATTCATATCCGTTCATATATTAAAATATTTAAAAAATATACATTCATCAAATACAAATCAAAACATATTAAAAAATATACTAAATGTCTCAAAATAATATTTAAATTTCAACAAGTACAAGTTAAAATAAATCTTTTTTGTTTCAATCAGTACAATCCAAAATAAATATTTTTCCATCGCTAATTGCTTTGTCCCACCATCACTTAATCTTTCTCCTTCTTTAACATTTGAAAATCAATTAAAATCATTTTAAAACATGATAATTATTTAAATCATTCCATACACGTATATATACATGAACTAATAAAATTAAATTGCAATATACATCACAATATTGCCAGATAACATATCGGCCAACAGCTACATGCACCATAAAAAGCAAAAAATCAATATTATCTCAACACTGCCACGTCAAACTTTAAA
>JAOTRH010135997.1:0-14019 GCA_034768845.1 Heliamphora exappendiculata | reverse complement strand
GATATGATATGGATACAGCGATACGACAAAATTAAAAAAAAAAGGATATGGATACGGTTATGATACGTTTGTAAATTTTATATCTATATATATATATATATATATATATATTTATAATTAATATTTATTATTCATAAAATCAAGTTAACTGTAAGAATGAATTCATATAGATTGATAATAAAATTAAAATATTAACTAAATTGTTTCTTTTAGACATGTAAGATCCAACACATGACAAAAACAAGTTTAGTTTAATACATAACAAAATATTTTTCTTAAACTAAGAATCATTATTCTTCACTCTTCAGTCTTCAGTAATATCAACTTCAGTTTGATCCCCTTCATTATCATCTGTGAATAGCATAATTTTCATATCCGGCTCATCAAGTGAAAGATCTGCAATTTCAAGCAAGCCAGCACCCTCAAGTGAGTCAAATGCATCTCTTGGTATCTCTTTCCATATACTGTCGACTTCTCCTTGATAGAAGACAAAGATTGTTGTGCACAAAAACCAAATCTTCAACTCCTTGTGGTGTCATTTTGTTCCTTTTAATGGAATGAATAAAAGATTATGTGCTCCAATTTCTTTCACAACATGATGAGGAACATGGTTGGCTAAGCAATTTTAATGCTAAAGATTAGAGCATAAGTGCAAGAGACCCATTTGTAAACCACCAAATAAGAGCTTCCAACACTTCTCTATCACTTCTTGAGTCAAAATCTCCAAAACTTTTCAAAAAATCAAAAAAAATTTCATTCTCCATATTGATCATTCTTCTTTCATCTGTATTAGGAAAGTATTTCTTCAAGAACTTGTTCCTCATATTTGAAATTTCTTCATCTTTGTGAGGAGGAACACGACTATGATTTTCAACCAACCACGTTGAGCTATAATACTTAAATTTGAAGTATAAAAAAATATAAAAGTTAAATAACTTAAATTATGTTATCAAAACTCACAGTTATAACTCAACAAAAAAATAATAATTCAAAGCGTTACCTCATATTCAAAGAATGTGCAAGGCAATGAAGAGGTGTATTGCTTTTTGCCCATCTATCAACAATGATATTATGCACCACAGAATAAAAGAATGACTCATCATCTTGAAGCTTTCCTTCGTGTCTGTAGATGGATGCCTTCACCTTTTCAATCATTGTGTCCCACATCTCATAAACCAAGTGAAGGTATGGCCGATCTATGTTGCAAACCCAAAGCATCTCATAAATAGGCAATGTAAAAGAGAGAATATAATCAATCTTATCCCACCAAACATCATTCAATAACTTTTCCTTCCCTAGTCCTACTTTCCCAGTATCATCTTCTCTATAAAAAGCCCATTTATCACTTATAGCCATTGATTGGAGGCCACGCTTTATAAGTTTAAACCTTTTTAGCATAATAACTGCTAATGCAAAGCATGTGTCTGCAACAGCAAGTAGTTTCAAAGGCACAAACTCAATTAAAATTGCAAGCCTCATTGAATGATTCATGATAAAAAATTTTATAAGCAGCACATCATCAACACATAGTGTAATCCAATGATATTCATCAAATGAAAAAATAGTACTTCCAGTTTCTTTTGCAGTACATATATTTTTAAGAGCAAGATTAAGTGTGTGAACCACACATGGTGTCGAAAATATATTTGGATACTTCCTCTCAATGAGTGATCCAGCTGCACTGTATACATGAGCATTATCTGTAATTACTTAAACCACATTTTGAGGTTCAACTTCTTTGATTGCTTGACTAATGAAATTGGAAATAAAAAACTTATCTTTGACCTCACCTTCACAGTTTACAGTCCTTAAACACATTGCTCCACCTTCCGAAGCTCCCATAAAATTAATAAGAGGCCTTCTTTGAGAATCAGTCCATCCATCAGTAACTACACTTTGCCCTTTTTCCTTCCATGTTTTCTTTATTGGCTCCAATAGCCTTTCTACATTTGCCATTTTCTTATGAAGTAATGTAGTCCTCAACAAGTTGTAATCAGGCGGTACATACCCCGTAATTGAATTATTGGCTACAAACTGAAATGCACTCACATAATATGGGTTCCTAGATAAATAAAAAGGCAACCCAGCTGAATATAACATACGAGCAATCTCAACATGTAGCTGTTCTCTAGCCCCAGGATTAAATGATTTTTCTAGAGGAGTAGTACCAATTGCCTTTCTTTTCTTTGGCTCATATCCCTCCAATCGAAATCCTCCAACATTTAATGTCGTCAAACCAAAACCTGTACTAGATTGGCCCGAAGAAGGTGGAAAAATAACTTTTTTCGGCATAGACGTTTTTAACCTGTTGTCAACTTCTTCAACTTTTCTTTGCATTTCAACAAGATGTTGAGGAGTGACTTTGGGGCACACTTTGATCCCACTACTAGAAATTTTCAATAGATGTGCCTTAACTCTGTAATATAATTCATTAAATTCACATTGACATTAATTGCATTTAAATTTGGTATTTCCTCTTCCTTCTCCCATTTTTTCTAGTTTTTTAAGATAACTCCAAAGAGTAGTATGATCATTCACAGATTCAGCATTCATGGCTGAACCGCTTCCACTAGATGAACCAAAACTTTTGGAGCTCATAATTCCTAAATTTATTTGATTTAAAAATAATAATAAAATATCAATAATCATATTAATTGAAGCATTTATAATTTCAATAATCAACAATGAGTAATCAAAACAATTTCACAACAATTTCATAAATCATCAATTAGCAATTATAGTAACAATTTTAATTTTATTTATAATTTTAGTTAAATAAAATTAGTGTTACTGTAACACAGTTTCGTGGCAATTGATGAGGCAACAGTCGCTGATCTACAGTACACAGCAATAGCACAGCACTGTGTTGTGTATAGTGAATTTAAAATTTTTATTCTAAAAGGCTTTAGCCTTTCACATGCAACGAAGAAAGAAGCGAAGGCCGATGAGAGATGAGACCGAGTGTGACACCCGACCCTAAAAAAATGCTAATAATAATAATAATAATAAGAATAATAATAATAATTAATCATAAGACTGTTAATAGAATTTTTAACAAAATCTTAAACTTAATTTTAAGGTCTAAGTTCAAGAATTTATATTTAATAAAAGGTTAAATTTAAGGTAAAAATATATTGTATGGTTAGAAATTTTTTCTGCAAATTTTAACTTTATGTTAAATCACAAAATAACATTAAAAGATTAGTTTGAATTTTTGAGAATTTTGTGAACTTAAATTTTTACAGTATAATCATTAAACCGCGACAAGAAATAGTAAATAGATAAAAAAAACCCTAGTGATGATTCTAATTACACGATAATTTGTTTTCTAATTACAAGAAATAGTTTTTAGATATTTTATTTTCTTGTCTTTTCTTCACATGTTTATGAGATCTTGAATGAAAACTAAGTTATGAATGTCTGCTATATTTTTATCAGGTTAGTAAGTCTTTGAACATATGAATTTTGAATACAAAAAATGTATTGATAAAAGTTCGGAAGGTTCGGACTCAGAGGAAGTAAAGATATCGAAAGATCCCTACTCGGGGGGAAAGGAAAATAATACCGAAAGATCCCTACTCTTGGGAGACGGGAAAAGAATACCAAAGGTCCTTACTCTGGAGGGATAGAAAAATAACACCAAAGGTCTCTGCTCTAGAAAGACAGAAAAATAATACTAAAGGTCCCTACTCGGGGGAACAAGACAACAATACCGAAAGGTTCTGACTCGGGGGTAGAAAAATACCGATGGTTGGATGGAATAAGGATGGAAATCAGTTTGATGTTTGGTACAAAATAAAAAAGTTTTAACTATATAAAGTTAAACTTGGATAATTCATGGCAAACTAAAAATCCTGATACCTTTGAATTCACACTAGCGTGGCTAATAGATATTAACATTTTTTAGGTGACGCATAACGGAACAAAGCAAGTGGTACCCGAAAAAGAAATAAATACGTTGTTCATATTTTCATGTCTTCTGTTTAATTTTAGTGATTGGTTTTTCTGTATTCAGCATATGGTTATGTAAATAGCACTTGAATATATGTTTTAATGTTGGATGTTATTTCATTATTAGTAAGCTCTGAAATTTTCTTTTGAAATGAGATTCTGGGTAAGTTTAATTAACTTGTTTTCTCTTTTAAAAAAGTATCGTCAGCAAAAACTAAAGAAAATAGAGGCCTTTAGTGAGTTTTGACTCACTGGCCGGTCACGGACGCAGTATTTAAAAATGGATCGTGACACTAAGAGAGAGAAAGAGAGATGAGAATGGGAGATCGCTGAACCAGAGAAGCTCGACGCGACGACGGCAAGTTAAGAAGAGCTCGACGCGATGACAGAACGATCGAACACAGAAGGATGAGAACAATGAGAAGTCGAGAAGAACACGAAAGATGAGAAGTCGACTGACCTGTAAAGCTTCAATCAACTATCGACTGGGCTAGGGCACGGTCGAACACAGCTTCAAGCCTTCAATGTTGACTATTAGGGTTTGATCGAACACTACTAGGGTTGGATCAAACACTGCTAAGCTTCAATCAACTGTCGGCCTTAGGGTTTCTCCGTCGGCGCCTCTCGATTATTTCGGTATTCTTCTTGACTCTGACTTTGCAATTTTAGCTTTTATGATTGTAAAGTTAAAATGCCGATCTCTACGTTTGGTTTGTCTTTTGAGATTTTTTTTTTCATCCGGACGTATCCCGAACGTATTCCGTTGTATCCCGCCGTATCCCAAACGTATTCGAGACGTATCCAAAATTGAAAGCCTAACTCCGATACGTATCCCGGCGTATCGGGTGCATATCAATATTCGATACGTATCCGATACGCGTACGGCATCATTTTTCAAGTATCCGTGCTTCATAGGATAAGGCCAACCCCGTAATGTCGTGTGGTCGTGGCAAGGATAGCCCGGAGTAGGCCCACGACAGTGTTCAGGAGTACTGACAGCATTAACTCTAAAATGTGTCTTGATACCCTAATAAGACCATACGGCATACAATACCGCAGCACAAGACAGTTTGGCATTGGGTTATATGGAACTTCCGTGATGGGAGTTTGTTCTTACTTGATAAAGTATGGACCTTTGGAGCTTTGCTGTTTTTAATTTGGTTTGATAAAGTATGCATTGTTCCTTTTAAAGCTACGACCCATATTTACGATTTACATATTTTTTAAACCAAATTGATTTAATTCAAAACTAAACCAATTTGTGCAATTCGAACTGAACTGACTTAATTAGTGCTTATTTGGGATGTCTAAAAAATTTGATTTTTAAAAAGTTTAGCTTTTTCAAAAAAAAAAAGGAATAAAAAAAGTTACATTATTAGGAATAATTTTTTGTAGTAGCTTTTTTACTTTTTTACTTTTTATTGAAATGTTCAAAATGCTCTTACTTTTGGTTTTTAAGTTGTAGTATTTAAGATATTGACATAATTTTTTTTATTTTTGTGTGAGGGTTGACTTCTTTAAGGAAGTGTGTTATAGTAATTTTATTTAAAAAAAGTTAGTATTTGAGATATATATTGCTCTTTTTTCTTGAATTAAGAAATAGAAAAAAAAGTTAGTTGCTTTTTAAAAAAAAAAAACAAACAAACATGACACCTAAAAAACAAACTTTTTTGCAAAAAAAAAAAAACTTAAAAACTATCTCAAACAAGGCCTTAGATTTATTTACGAGAACCTAAATTTTTTGAATTTTTTGAATTTTTTGAAGAGTCCTACTCAAGAGACACTAATTATGGACCGCAGGCAAAATAGACAAATACTTTAAAAAAGAAGGTGCAGGACCGCACGTCTTAAATCTAGGCCTGCTTGTTTGGTCCTGTGCCACGATAAAAAGGTTGGAATTGTACTATTTTATAATAATTTTATATATATTTTTATTTGGGTATTAAATTTTTGTGGAATTTTTTATTCTCCTCAACTACTTTTGTCCCTATATGAGAGACTATTTGTATATTAAGAGAGAGAGTTTAGCTAACTTGAGATATCATTAGGTTATTTCATTGTAAATTAAATATTATTTAGTATAAAAAATATTATATTAATAATTCAATTTATAATATTTTTAGTACTATTAATCCAAATATATTAATTATTGCAAAAAAATAGTCGGGGCCTACAGTTTATGTGATTCTCAACTTTTGACCATTCAGGACAAAGATCTTAATAGGAGAGAAAGTATGTTAGGAAGCAAAGTGTTATAAGAAACCTCACAAAAAAACTCATGTGGTAAGTCAAATGTCGCATCCATCAATTTTTTATTAAATGAATATTATAATATATAATAATATTATGCAATATCATAGTTATAGATTTAAGTGATTGATTGTTGATTTTATGGAAATTCATTTCATAGCTGATTGTTTATGTAATGAAGTTATTTTTCATATTAGTTGTGTGTATTGTGCATATATTTATATACGGATGTAGTAATACTATAATCTATTAATAAGATTATTTTTTTCTTTTTTTTTGTGGACATAGAATACGATTGACCGAACTATATATATATATATATATATATTTTTTTTTTTTTGTGTTTCCATTATTAATTGAACCACGTAAATTTATTATCCGATATATTTTTTGTAGCATAGATACATATATACATACATACACATACGTACATATATAAAAGCACCTATATATGGTTTATATGAACATTTTTCATTTAAGTGAGATGGAGACTTGTTTGGAGGAGGGAAAGAGATATTTTATGATGCATTCCTCAACTACCACTGGTATTTTTATTAATTATTATGGTTCTAACTTGATCAAATTTCTCAATCATTTTTCTTTTCTTTTTTTTTTTCTTTTTTTTTATGTTTAGAAGTTCCCTTGCAAGTTCAACAAACTAATACTAGTACCCTTTTTTAAAATGAAAAATTGATGAATAATCTAATTTATAAATCGTTTATTATTTTTTTATCCAATATAAGATTTTTTAACGAGTAAGATTTATTCTCATAAAAGTTTTAACACCCAATATCATTTTAGGATAAAAATACCCTAAAACAGATAAATTTATCTGTATATTTTCAAAATATGTATAAAGAACACAAATATATTTATCTGTCTTTTATTAAAAATACGTGTAAAAAACATAGATAAATTTATCTGTCTTATTAAAATTACGTATAAAAAATACAGATAAATTATCTGTACTTTTTCAAAATATGTATAAAGAACACAGATAAATTTACCTATTTACATTATCTGTATTAATATGTAAACAAATAAATTTATCTGGTATGCATAAATATGCAAACAGATAAATTTATTTATTTACATATATAAACAGATTAAAATTAAACAGATAAATTTATCTGTTTACATATTAAACAGAATAATATCAAGCAGATACATGTAAACAGATTAATATCAAACAGATAAATTTATCTGTTTACATATTAAACAGATATGTAAAACAGAATAATATCAAGCTTTATCTGTTTACATATTAAACAGATATGTAAAACAGAATAATATCAAGCAGATACATGTAAACAGATTAATATGAAACAGATAAATTTATCTGTTTACATATTAAATAGAATAATATCAAGCAGATTAAACAGATTAATATCAAACAGATATATGTAAACAGATTAATATCAAACAGATAAATTTATCTGTTTACATATTAAACAGATTAATATCAAATAGATAAATTTATCTATTTGTTATGCAAAATAGATACATTTATTTTTTACAGGGTATTTTCGAGAGAAATTACACTATTGAACCTTGTACGTTAAAATTTTTGTTGATGAACCTTACAGATTAAAATTTATTTTTTTGAACTTTGACCGAAATTCCCTCCCTTTTTAAAATGGATTCGCACTTGTTGGAATAGTTGTGAAAAAAGCTAATAGCTATGCAATATAGGATTCGTTTGGTTGTCTACTTAAAGTCGAAAAAAATTATGTTCTCTTCGTCAGAAACTTAAGCTTTTAGCATTTTTGCCCACTTGCTTATTAACTAAAAGGGAATTTTTCACCAAATTCCTACTTTTATAAGTTACTTATACATAAGTCCAATTCTAAATTTTGTTTACAACGCAGTCTTATTCCCAAATAAGATTCTCACTTTACACTTGCTTCTCAATTGCTTCTCATTAGGCGACAACAAAATGGTAATATTTTCATTCCAACTTGTTTATCATAAAGAATCTATTTATCATAAAGAATCGCACACTGCGCGACGTCACTCGCCACCGCCGCCGTCCTAGTGCGCCACCACCTTCGGCGACCCCACCAGAGTTGTCACCAGCCACCGCCGTCTCACATCTAGCGCTCTTCGTCTGTCTATCCGTCTCTCTCTCTCTCTCTCTCTCTTTTCCACTAGAGTTTCGCTCAACGGCAACCAGATCTGAGACAAAACAGAGGTTCGCTCTCTCAGGGTTAATAACCAAACAGAGGCATCAGCGCTACCGCCCTCGCCGTCGTCGTTGCCTCTCGCACTCGCCGTCGTCATCACCTCTTCACTCGCCGTTGCCGCCCGCCTCCGCCACCGCAGCTTACGCTAGCGCGAGCTTCTGTGTGTTACCTCTGCCAACTGTGAATGTCGCCTCCGCGGTTGATGGTGGAATGTTCACAAAATGGGAACATTATGAAAGATTAGGAAACTTGTGTTCTTACTCTGTAAATGCTCTCAAAATGAATTATTCTTCAATTGTTCATAATAATGATCTTCTTCTCATCAAATAACAGCAAATTTACTGACAATCTAAATTGGAAATTCATAAAATTTGAATGAATGTAATCCAAATGTGAATGTTCTCAAATGTGAATGACCATTAAAAATGTTAATTTGTGAAATTAGAATATATAATGTGATTCAGTTTAAATGATGTCTAATGTGATTCAATGTTAAATGATGTGTAAATTTAATAAAAATCCAAATTCAAATGTAAACCATTCCAAAACCAAAATCCCTATAAATCAGCATCTTTCTCACAATGATACTTTCCAATTAAACAAGTGGAATCAGCAAGGGAGGTGAGGAAGAAAACCATTCCAAACCAAAAATCCCAATAAATCCGCAAATTATAGTCTTCTATTCACCAACTGAAACCAGCGAATGAAGTGGGTTGATTTCTAAAGGAAAAGGAACCTGATTTTATGGAAAGTATGTATATGGGCAAAATAGTCCTAAACTTTTAAACTTTTAAAAAATGGGACTTATAGGAATATTTAACTTCTCATAGGATGCCATTCTAATCAAATTATAAAATTAGGACCCAAGACTAATTAACTGTAACCAAAAATAGTTGTATGCATTTGAAAAAAACATTAAGACGTTTATTATACACATTTTTTTTTTAAAAATTATATTTTTAGAGTTTGGTTATCGAAATCTATCAAATAAGATCGATATAAAATTATGTAAAAATAAAAAAAAAGTTCATAACAATTTTCTTTCGACTTGAAGCCCATTGGCTTATTACTTCATTGTCTTTTGACAGTAAGACCCTCCAAGTCAAATAAGCTTTTAATCTTTAAACTACTTACAAATTTTGCTAAACTAATTTTTTACGTTTTTTTACTTATAATTTAAACAAAAAAACTAGCTTTAAGCCAAGTTATCAAACAAGCACATATGCCAGAAGCTAAAGTTATTTATCAAAAACATCTTTTTAAAAAAAATCAATTAATTGCACACTGAAGTCAAAAACTAAGTAAAAAAAACCCAACTCTTGTTTTGGCTTCAAGTTCAGTATATAAATTTTGAGAATAATCCATACCGTGACATTATTTATATTATTATTTGATTAAAATAAAATAAAATATAAAATAAAAATTGTAAGGATTATTTTTTACCATTGAAAAAAAGAACGATAATCTAAAAGGAGGTAAGTTATCCTAGAAAAGATAATCAGATAAATAATCTCATGAATTCTATGCTATTAGGGGTAAACAATAATCCAATTCAAGGTAAACAAACGTAATTCTAATTATCTAGAAATACAATCTAAAACAATAAATTTTACATATTTTTTAGTTTCGTACAGAAGTTCTAATCCAACACAATATTCGTGTGTTCGTTGAGTATAATGACTGGTGTTTGGCAACTTTAAAAATATAGTCGCTTATAAAGTTTACCTAAAAAGATAACTTTAATCTGTAGTAGAATTTATAAATATTTGAAAGAGCTGATACATAGAATTTAAATTTTGAATTGTGTTGCAGGATGAGATGACTTTGTCAGTAAAAGCAAATTAATAAATTACTAAACACTATCAGTTACTTTTTCAAACTAAAATCTAGAAAACTAAGGAGAAAAAGTGTTACTTTGGTGGTGAAAGCAATGATAAACAAAGTGTTGAGCTTAACATGAACATTTATACAAGTGATTTTTAGGATCAGGTGTATATTTTTCTTCGAACATTTTATTGTTGCGAAATTAATAATATAAAATTCAAAAATTTATAATAAATAAAGTGTTGAACTTAACGATGCAAAATAACTAGTTTTTCATGAACATTTAAGTAAGTGATCTCCAGGATCATGTATGTAGTTATCTTCAAACTTTTTTCTTTTTTCTTACATTTATTAATCTTTGCAGATGATGGTTGACTCTAATTTATTGACAAAGACAAGAATAGAGTCTTAAAAATTTATACTATTACATCCATTCTATTGTTGCACTGTCTTCTATAATTACCCACTTTTCTTGACTATTGTGATCATATATGCATTTAAAATGGCATTAAAAAGGCAAAGATTTATAATATTATCAAGCACACCGCCAATATTATTTCACATTTGTTGAGTATGAATGTATGATCCCACTCTCTTTTTGCTATCAATGGAATCTAATTTAGAGGGGGACATTAATTTAGTTTAAAATTTTAATTTTTTTTAATTTATAAAAATAGGATATTGCTAAAACTTAAACAATTATTAATAAGTATAAAAATTTGTAATCTTATATTTTTACAAAATTTTGTGACAATTTAGACAAAAACTTTTATATTTATTTATTTCGGGTAAAAAACATATTAATCAAACTAACTGAAATATTATATTTTTTAAAAGAATATTATAATATTTATATAATATTTCAATAATAAATGACTTTCTATTGTATATTAAAACTTTTCTTTTGAATGGCAAATGAATAAAATCTGTAGTTAGAAAAATCGAACGAAAATCTTAACCAAATAAAATTTTTAAAACGGTTATATTTAAAAAATTATTATTTCAAGACCTTTTATTCAAATATTTATGTAAAAACTTAAAATAATAAATTAGTTTTATACTTAGAAGGGTTACTAAATAAATTTTATGAAAGAATATACATAATTTTATTTTTTCTTATAAATAATAGTGTATATACAAAAAAGTGAGAGGGGCACATGCTCCCTCTCAAAGTGCATTAGCTCCGCCACTAGGGACAAGTGTGCACTCCATGTGGGTATGTCTCTTCTATTTAATTGCATAGGCCTCCAAACCTTTTGGAGTCATGTCTTTGTAACTTTTTGTAATCATAGGATGTCAAAAAATTTATTTTTTATAATAAGAAAATATTATTTTAGTAAATTATTTTAATTTTAGACTTTTTTTTTTTTTTTTTTAAATGTGAGCTTTTAAAAAATGTATATATATCAATGAAAACAATAATGGAAGGAGTGATTCAATGCAGTTGTGTGCACTTTTGAGAACTTTTTGCTTTGTAGTTTCCTCCTTTCTTTTTTTTTTTTCTTTCGTTTTTTGTTTTTTGTTTTTTTTTTGTGTTAGGTTTGGTCTCTTGTCAATCTTGAAATTCTCTTATCAATTTTGGAATTATTTTGAGAAAATTTGAGGCATTATTATAAGAGAGTTCATTCCCTTTAAATACTAATTTTCTTCTTTATATATAAAAAAAATTTCTTTACCGATAAAAAGAAATAGTGTTTAGGGTGAAAATTTCCCCTCAATTTGGAAGGCAACTAAAATAATGTATACATCAATAGATTCTTGAAAATGTTGAAATTTTTGAAAAGTTCTGATACGACCTGATTGGCTATTGCTATTAAGTTTTTTTGGCTTTTTAATCAAAAAGTTAAAAACACTAATATATTTCCATTGGTTAAAATGGTATAAAATTTAAAGAAACAATTCGATAAAAATACCAATTCTTAGATTGCCCTATCCAAATTCTTATCCCATTTAAAAGACAATAAGTCCCTATTACTAATATTAACTCTACATAATCATAAGAATTAATGACATAGAAATACAATATTCCCTAATTTAAATAAAAATTAAAAAATAATTTGTTTTTACCCAACCAACTAACCCCAATTTGAATGCTTAAAAAGTTTGAAATTTAAGAAATTTAACTTTTGTAGAAAAAAAAAGAAAAAAAATTAAATTATTTGAGAAAAGTTTTTAGGGGTAACTTTTTCTCTTTTTATTAAAATGTTTAATATGTTTTTTTTTTTCTTTTAAGCAATAGTGTTTAGAATACTAACACAATTTTTTTGTTATTGTGTAAAATTAATTATTTAATTGAGTATTATAGTCATTTTACTCAAAAAAAATTAAATTATTTAAAATATGTATAAACTTTTTTTAAAAAAAATATTAATAATTAATATTTTTTTAAAAGATGTCAAACTCTACATCTTAAAAACTATATCTTTGTTACAAAAAGTTGATTTTTTAAAGAGGTCAAACAGGAGCATAATCAACAACAGAAACCAATGTTTTAAAGTAAGAACATGTATTATTGTTTCAGTGGGACTAGGAACACTTCATTTTGTAGTCTACGTTCACATAAATTGTGAGTCCTACAAAGTGTTTTCATTTTTATTCTCTTCTTTTTTTCCTGAGCAAAATCTGTTCATGTCAGTTTTTTTTTTCTTTTTTGATCGAGAAAGGAGCACTAGACCTAAATATATTTTTAACTGACAATAGACTGAACAAAATAGTATATTAACATAAATAAAACAACTTTTAAAAAGAGCTAAAAACCTTCGTAAAATAAAGAGAAATAACTTGCACAAGAATATCAATCCTCTGCTCAAGAAAACATAAATTCTTACAAGATGACCCAACATCCTATAAAAAAAAAAAATTCAAATACTATTGTCCCCCAACCGTCTTTAAAAGAACCATTATTTTCACCTCTTCTTTACAAGACTAACATTTCTTAATCAAAAATAGTTGTCCAACGTGATAAAACGCAATAAATAACGACAGATAATGGTCTGCAAACACATCTGAAACCAGATCTAAAAAAATGGTAACAAAATATCATTTTCACTTTTGCGTTAAAAACATTAAGATTTATCATCGAAAAACGAAAATTTGCCAAATCAAAACGATTTTATTGCCAATAAACGATAATCGCTTGGTCAACAACAGCAAGAAAAAATAAACGAAGCACAGAAAAAGACAAACTACTGAGAAAAAACTAAAACTAGAGAGAAAAAATTGAGGAAGACAAAAAATACTGGATAGAAAAATAAACAGAAAAAAAGAAAACGAGAAAAAAAAGAACGAATTATCCGAATGAAGGAGAGCACCGAAGCCGCCTCCCCCTAAAAAAGACCTAAAAAACACCCTAGTTGTTTTGTTTTAGAGAAGAGATTTGACGAGAGGGCTGCTATCTGTTCATGGCGTTAAAACCTTGAATTCTGTATCAATTTTTGTCTGTGTGCGCGCGTGAATATCTTACAATGTTTGGATCAATTTACAAATATTTTGACTAATCTCTAAAAAATCAATTCTAACGTCCATTAGAAAAGAGTAGGCTGTAGATCAATTGATCTTTGTTTCTGTGACCGTAATAGAACTGAATTAGAATTCCAATCTTAAATTCCTCATGACTGGGGGAAAAACCAAAAAACAAACAAAACAACCATTGGAAGTGGTTCTACAATGTTTGGATCAATTTACAAATACTTTGACTAATCTCTGGAAGATCAATTCTACCGTCCACCAGAAAAGAGTGCTGTAGATCAATTGATCTTTGTTTTTTCTTCATCCTTTCAAAATGCCAACTCCTATCAAATTTCACAACACC
>JAOTRH010135986.1:0-14019 GCA_034768845.1 Heliamphora exappendiculata | reverse complement strand
AGATATCGTGCTAATCGAAGGTGATATAACGAATAGATACTACTAAGTAGGACGAGGAAATAGGATATATATATATATATATATATTTAACGGTTGTGTAATCCAAGAATTTATTATCATAAAAGCTAATAAAAAGTTGGTGACAAACGAATGAAAGTCGTCTGTCTTGATTTTACTTTTGATTTTCTCTACACTTTTTGCGATTTTGTGTCTTAAATATTACTCTACCCATCAATATCATTAAGACATTAAGACATTAACAGTTGGTAATCTAGTTAAACCATAAAGAAACAGCCACATGTAAGACACCTCGTTATGAGTGCTAATTTAAACTAGATCAGATACACAAATTAAGGACACAAATGTTCTGTGTATATATATATATACACACTAAAAGTTAATAAATACAAAAATTAATAGTATTGTGAAAATGAAAATTCCTATTTACTAAATAGTTATTCCACGAAATTCTTTTTTAAATATTTAATACTATTATAGACATTTAAACTTTCATATGTAATTATGGTAAGTTAATTATGCTAAGTGAATAGATATACATGGATATATACAAGTTGTATAGTTTCGGTTTTGGCAATAGCATATGCATAGTGATTTACTTAGATTTTTTGATGAATAGTTACATTCGTTAATATGGTATCTAGATAATATGGTGATTTATCATTTCATGTGTTATATAGTGTATTGATTTTTTGTGATTATTAATTTAGTATTGTTTTGCTGATTTAACAAAAAATATACGGCTGATTTCTTACATTTCAAAAAAAAAAAGATTCATAGATATTATGTTTTTGACGTCTACATTACATATAAACGAGCATCTTAAAATATTATTATAAAAAATGAGAATATTGTTACAGAAAATGAGAATATATTAGATCAATAGAAATGAGAATGTTCTTGCAGTAAATGATAATGTAATTGCAAAAAATAAGAATACATTAGTTTAATAAAAAATGAGAATGTTGGTGCAGTAAATGAGAATGTTATTGCAATAAATGAAAATTTTGTTGCAGTAAACGAGAATATTATTACAAAAAATAAGAATATTATTATAATATATTAGAGTTACAATGTTTATCATATTTAGGATTTTTTTATTAGAATGATGAGTTTACATCTAAAGAACTCAATCAATGAAATTTTCATTGAGATTTTGAAATTGATATAGAGTGAGTGTAAAATGTTTACTCATGCTCATCAAATTCGTTTCAATGGTCAAATCATTTGAAAATATTTTTAGACGCTTTTTTAGGGTTTGCATATCAATCTTCAATATCTACCACGAAAATTAATATTCATTTACGGTTGTAATCTCTTAGCATAAATTTTGGTTCAATTTTAAAAAGATGCGTTGCAATTCCATATGCAACTTTTGTGGTAATGCTTCATTCACAATTGGGGCAATTTCAGTACATTGTAAAAGGGTGTGGCTTGTCTCTAGTTCACAAAAAAATTGAATCAAACAGTTATAGAAAAATGGTGCCAATTTGCTCAACACATGCATTTAACATTGTAACAAGAATCTAACTTTTGAAAGAACACAATTTGCATTTTCCAGAAGAATTCTTGATGATTCGCCTCTTCTTCACACAAACAGTGAATTTCCTTCCACTTACTCTAATCTAAAACCCCACACTTCTACTCCACTTTTCCAATCCCAATCTTCTTGAACGCCCCAACATTTTCCATTTTCTCTCCACACCCATTTCCCGATTTCTTCACCACATTCTTCATCCCAAATCGAGACCCACTTCCACTCCTAGACCTCGTGTTGTTTCTAAAATCTAAAATCAATAATCTGTCAATTTACCAAAAATCGAAACTCAACTATATGTTCAAAATACAGTAACAGAATATAGAATAAAAATTTCTAAAACAGAATATAATTCAAATCTGTTTTGCAGTATACAGAAAACATATAGATACAGATTATTTCTTTAAAAACAGATCTGGAATAGCAGGAACTAAAATCTATGTTTTGAAAATAGAAACGTATTTTAAACAACAATTTAAAACTAGAACACAAAAAGGCAGGACAGAACAATATTAAACACTGTTTAATATTCAGAACTGAAGAACACTTTTTCTGTAATAATTTTTATGAATAGAAGTGGGGAAAGGTAAGAACACTATACTGTTATACTAAAATAGAAAGAAAAAGAACACTGTTTTATTAAAAGCAAAATCGAACTGAATAGAGCTGCAATAGCAGAAAGCAATGAACTTAGAACAGTCTTACAGAATGGATTGGGATCAAGTCTAACGTTCAACGGTATCTTCTTAAGACAAATTACGTCCCCATGTCAGTGCTTGCGGTGGATTGGACATTCGCCTATAGTATAAAACAATCCCAGTATGAAAAAGAAGCGCAACAATCTACACACACAGCGAGTGTTGCTGTGTTGAACTCTCTCTTAACGATGATAGTAATGGCAGAAGCAAAATGCAACAACATAGGAGCATAGGGGGAAAAGGATGATCGAAAAAGGGATGAGAAGCAGCCTATATATAGGCATTGATGGCGACTGTTCGAATTAATCTGAATCGACATGAAATTGGTTCAGCCTGGCGGTTGGGCTGTATAATTGGCGCGAACCATAATGGTAAGACTCCAACGATCCTGATTCCTCCAACGATTCTGTATAATGGTAACGGTAACTTTATTTAAAATAAATTAAATTTTAAATTCAAAATTTTAATTAAATAAAATTTTCGTACAAAGATAAGGGTGGACTTGAACGCACAACCCACAACCCGCGACCCACAAACCACAGACCCAGGCTTAGGCTTGGGCCTAAGCCCGAGCCTGGCCCGACCCGGCCAACCGATTGGTCGGGCAATCGGGTGGGCGGCGATGGCACTCGCGCGTATAACTTGGTTGGACCCAAACCCACACTTGGGTAGGTCCTTCCCCATTCACAAAACTTGGTACCCTTTGAGGCCCAAACCCAAATTCCAACTTGAGTCTTATATGCTCATATACTTTTCATCTTTAAAGTAATGTGGGATTGGGCCAAGTTACCAATATTTTGCCAACTTCAATGGCACACTTTTAAAATTAATTTCTCATTCATCCATTAGTAGTTTTGAATGCCACAAAATTCATAATTACTCAACTCATAAAGATAAACAAATTAGAATTTAGAATCAACAAGAAATATTAATTCGATTTAAAGGTATTCAGTTTTAAAGTTAGCTAAAAATCATATTCTAATCAATTCAAAATTTACTTTTTTTCAACAATGCCCCACATGAATAAAAATTGACGAAAAGAAAAATGCAACAAGATACAGACACAGAGAAAGTTCAATAAGAAAATTTTTACATATAATAGGTAGCTTTTGGTTTTAAACATTTCCTTGTGAAAAATTATCAGACTCACTGGCTAATCAGTGGACATAATGCCTTGAACTGTTCAACCGTTTGTGTAAATCAAGATAATAGAGTTCACAGAGAATTTTTTTAGATCCGTTCATTGATGGCGATGTAGGAGTTGCAGTACCCTAAGCTTTTTGCTGAATACAAGGCATGGCTAATACAAGACATAGAGAGGAAAGATAGAGAGGAGGGGGAATAGACAGAAAAGAGGAGAAGAACTTGAGGCTCTCCGCTTTGCTTTGAATATTTCACAACTTTTCATTTTTATTTGTAGAGTTTGGGACTTGCGTGCCCCCTCTTTTATTTCAAAACTTTGTAACCCTGATGAAAAACTCCCACTTTATGTTTAAGATAGTTTAAATTTATCCAAAATTTTAATGACTTTATTATTAAAATTCAGAAATTAATTTGCATTGATCTTACTTAGATTCAAAGATGGTTTAAAACAAAAAAAAAGTATGGTCGGACTTCTTTAAAGAAGCTGCTTACATATCCTAAGAAAGTGGAATCTGGCTATAACGTAGTTCGGGCTCGGTTTTCACTCGGGTATTGACACTCTCATTTTGTAATGCCCTAACTTTTGCCAAGGTCGCCCTTTCAGGTTTTCGGCCTTGCGGGCTTCTCTAACTTTTTGCATGAGTTGCTTTTTCGATTTTCAACTCAGCGAGCTTTTCTTTTATTTTTATTTTTACCTCACATATAGTACTTCTTGAGTTGATCAAGGTTTATTGGAGTGGAGATTACATTATCATCCAGATCCATAATGATGACTGCACCACCAGTCATGATGGTTTTGATGAGAAATGGTCTGGACCAGTTTGGCTTGAACTTGCCCATCGGGTCGAAAACAGGAGCTCTGATTTTCTTGAAAACCAAATCCCCTTCTCTAAGATCTCGAGTCTTGACCTTCTTGTTGAACACCCAATATATCCTTCTTTGGTTACCTTGTACATGAAATAGAGCTTGAAGTCTTCTTTCTTCAAACAAGAGTAATTCTTCCATCCGGTTCCTCTGCCATTCTACTTATGAGATATTGGCCTCGGCTACTGCCCTTAGCGAAGGAATTTCCCCCTCAATGGGAAGCACGGCTTTCATCCCGTACACTAAGGAGTATGGCGTAGTTCCGATTGAAGTTCTGATTGATGTTCGGTATCCCTAAAGCGCAAATGATAGATGTTTCGGCCAATCTTTATGTGAGTTGATCATTTTTTGCAGAATTTTCTTAATAATCTTGTTTGCTGCTTCGACTGCTCCATTGGTTTGCGGCCGATATGGTGAGGACTTATGAGCCATTATCCGATATTTCTCGAAAAGAGCCAAGAACCCCCCATGAAAATGTGAGCCATTATCTGAAATGACCTCATGAGGAACTCCGTACCGGCAAATAATGTTTTGCTCGATGAACTTAGCAACATGGGAGACTTTCAATACCGAGTAGGAGACTGCTTCTACCAATTTGGTGAAATAATCAATGGCCACTAAAATAAACTCATGTCCATTGGATGGCTTCGGTGTTACCTTGCCAATCACGTCGATGCCCTATACTGAGAATGGCCATGGTGACGTCATGTTGTACAGCTGAGACGGGGGTACGTGCATAAGATTTGCATGAATCTAGCACTTGTGACATCTCCGTACAAACTGTATGCAGTCTGTCTCTATCATCATCCAAAAATACCCTTGGCGTAGGATATTCTTGGCTAACATATTTCTGATCATGTGTGGTCCACAGACTCCTGCATGTATCTCTTTCATCAGTTCTTGGCCCTCTTCCGTGTTTACACATAGCTTGTTAACCCCAGAATGTCCTCGTTTGTATAATTAACCACCACAAATAACAAACTACGCAGATAGTCGTCGTATCGCCCGTTTGTCCTTTTTACTGGCAAATTTGGGATATTCTCCTTTCTCTACGAAGTTCTGAATGTCAAAATACCATGGAAAGTCGTCAGTGCTTTCTTTAATGGCGACTGTCATCTCATATGCCGGCTTCCTTTTCTACTCAATTATCAAAGGTCTCATCCGAACTCCGGGTGGTATGTCAATGATGGATGCTAGGGTGGCCAGTGCATCGGCGAACTTGTTCTGCAATCTTGGCACATGGATGAAGATTACTGACTCAAAGCACGGCATCAAACTCTCCAATTCTTGATGGCAAAGAATTAAGGTTACATCCCTGACCTTCCATTCTCCTCTTGCTTGCGAAACTACCAATGCTGAGTCTCCAATTACTTTTAGTTTCCTTGCCCCTAGTTCTGAGGCTGCCTCCAATCCTGCTAAACATGCTTCATTCTCGGCCTGATTGTTGGTTACTTCGAAATTGATTTTCAACGACAAGGGGACATGTGAGTCGTCAAGGGTGACAAAGAGGACTCCTATTCCATAGCCGAATTGATTGGACGCGGCGTCGAAATATAGAGTCAACTTGTCATCCCTAACTTTCATCAGTTGTTCATCAGGAAACTGGAATTCTGTGTCTTCACCCCCTTCCACTGGTTGATCGACAAAAAATTTTGCTACTTCTCTACCTTTGACTGACTTTCAGGTGACATACTGGAGATCAAACTCAGACAATAACAACAACCATCGGGCCAGTCTTCCTGTTAGTGCCGGCTTTTCGAACAAATACTTCAACGGGTCCATCCGGAAATTGATGTTCACTATAAAAGACAACATGTAGTGCCTTAATTTTTGGGAGGCCCAAACCAAGGCCCAACATGTCTTTTCTAGCGGCGTGTACCGAATCTCTGATCCCGTCATCTTCTTTCTTAAGTAGTAGACAGCGTTTTCTATTTCAGTTTCACCTTCTAGTGCTAGCATACATCCCATAGCTGAGTTAGTCACTGACAAGTAAAGGATCAATGGCCTATCAGGTTCGGGAGGAGCTAGAACAAGAGAGTTTTGTAAGTATCGTCGTACGGTATCGAAGGCGTCTTGGCATTTCTAATTCCATTCAAATTCAACTTCTTTCTTCAGCAGGCGGAAGAGCGGCTCACAGGTATTTGTCAACTTTGCGATAAAGTGGCTGATGAATTAAGTCTTTCCTAGAAAGCCCCTGACCTCTCGTTCGGTCTTCAGAGGAGGCATTTCCAAAATTGTTTTGATCTTTGAGGGATCGACTTCAATTCCCCGTTGAGTGATCATAAATCCGAGCATTTTTTCGGCAGTGACTCCAAATGCACACTTCTGCGGGTTGAGCCGCATCTTGTACTTTCAAATCATTTCAAAAAACTTTTGTAGTGCAGTGATGTGGCCTTCTCGATCCTTGGATTTGACTATCATATCGTCCACATATACCTCAACCTCCTTATGTATTATGTCATGCCGCTATATAGTGGCAGCCATTTAATAGGTTGCCCCTGCATTCCTTAGACCAAACAGCATCACGCAATAACAGAAGGTGCCCCAAGGTGTGGTGAATGTCGTCTTTTTCCTGTCTTCGGGATCCAATAAAATCTGGTTGTATCCGGAGAAGCCATTCATGAACGACAGTAAGGCGTGCCCTGCTGTACTATCTACTAAGACGTTAATGTGTGGCAAAGGAAAATTGTCTTTCGAGCTAGCCTTTTGAGATCTCAAAAATTCACGCAGACTCGGATACGACCGTCCTTCTTTAAAACTTGCACTAAATTGGCTACCTATTTTGGATACTCGGTTACGATTAGAAATTCAGCATTGATCTGTTTGGCAACTTCTTTTTTGATCTTCAGAGCCCATTCTGGTCGGATCCGTCTTAATTTTTGTTTGACCGGTTTAGTATCGGGATATAGAGGGATATGGTGCTGGACGATGTCGGGATCAATTTTGGGCATATCTTCGTAAGACCATGCAAATACATCTTTGAACTCTTTTAATAGAGTTATTAGTTATTTTTGTTCGACTAAGGACAAAGAAGAACCGATTTGAACATTTTGTGAGTTAGTTTCATTACCCAGATTTATTGACAAAGTTTCTTTAATTATTGGTTGGGCACGCTTTTTTTTTATTAAAAGTTTTATTTCTTCGGGGATATTCCCGTCGAATTCAAAATAATCAGAAAGCATATGAAATAAATAAAACAAAGCAGAGTAGCCAAAAATTTCATTCATTTCATTAGAAACGGCGAGAATTACAAACTCGATAGCAAAGGAAGAGAGATGAGCACCAACAGATGTGCCCTCGATTACAAGCCTAGACTCAGGATAAACAACGTGTACATCATCAAACTCGATGGTCCAGTTCTTTACTTCCTTTGTGGCTGCGCCGATGATGAACTTGGTGCAATCTGCCGGTGCGCTAGAGCCCATCATGTAACAGTACGATTCAGTTATACACAGTTGAGTCATCTCTTCATTGAACAATATTTCCATATCAGTATCGTCGAGTTTGTCAGCCCAATCTTCCTCTCAGACATTCTTTCCTTCTTCCTCCACTGTCTCTTCTCCCTCGGTGTTAGACAATTGATGATTAAAAAAGATTTTCAATCCTGGCAGCTTTTGGTTGGTCTCTTCGTCGATCCATGGCTCTGGAAAGCCACAATAAGAAAAGTCTTCTCATTCCTTGACGAAGTATCCATTGAGTGTCTCAAAATAGCTAGCGTTTCGTCCCTTTCTAGGCCCCTCCATATCTTCCTCCGTTGGCTCATACCCAAGACCGAAACGATGTGAAGTTGGCAATACCTGTATGGGTTCTGGGATCCCCTGCTGTTTATGCCCTAACCCCGTGCCAAGAAAGAAAGATATTTTTCTCATCATCATTAAAGCTTGTGGGTTGACGTACCTTTATTCTTCATTCATCAGTGTCTGAACAGCCTTTCCTTCATCAAACTGAAAGCCGCTGAGCAACACGTCATCTTCACTGTGCTGTACTTCTAGCAGAGTTGCGCCCTCTCCTCCTTTCGGGGGGCGAATACTGTCCTCTCCTTGAATGGTTATCACTGCCCCATTCTTTATCAATTTTAGCTCCTGGGGAGGGTAGAAGGTACCGCCTGAACATTCGGATCATGTAGCCACGGCCTGTTTAGCTGCAAATTGAAGGAGGCCGGCACGTCTAACACATGAAACTCGACTGATGTCTCCAGCTAGCCTACTGAAACAGCGAACATCACCAATCCTAGTACATCCCTTCTTGTGTTATCATAAGCTCGCACTCCTTGGTTGCAGGAAGTGAACTGGTCTGGCCTCATTCCTAAGCAGATGACCGTTCTCAGTGTGCAGACATTCAGAGCAGATCCATTGACAATAAGGGTCACCGGGACCCATTTTTCCAAGCACTTACCGGTGATGTGAAGCGGCTTATTGTGGCTTCTTCCCTCAACAGGAAGATCTTCATCAGAAAAGAAAATGACCCTCAGTTCAACGGCTGACAAGATGAACCCAATCAATTGTTCCGGGGTTGCTTCTATTGGGACAGTGGCCTTATTCAAAACCTTCAACACATCTTGCCGGTGTTTGTGCGAGGCCATCAGTAGCTTCCAGATGCTGATGTTGGCTTGCGTTTTCTTCAATTGTCTCAATACTGCATCATCTTCCTCTTCTTGTTCTTTCTCTTTTTCTTTTTCACTCGGCTGCTCTCTTTCCAATTGGACTGGTTTGAAGTGTCGCCTGCTCCTGGTGAGATTATTAGTCCAAGGGGTTTTTAATTTAATTTTGATAATTTTCATAATTTATTTTTTAAGAATAAATATTTTTAAATAGATAATATTTTATATTTTCAAAATAAAAGTGTTAACACATTTTGAACAATCTAAGTTGGCACCTTAGCAAAAAAGAAATGACATTTATCTCAAAAGGTTTAAATACTTAAGAATTCTTTTATTAGATTTTTTTTTTGTGTTGATCTTAATTGAAAATTAAGTCAAACACTTAAGGCAAAGTATACTTGAAGCTTATCAAGTGTGTCAACACCAATTGATCAAATATTTTGACACCCTAACTGTTTTTTAAGTTGATTTTCAGGTACCAAAAGGTTAGTGTCAACATAAACTAGTTTTGCGTCAACACAAAAAGTGTCGAAGTGCCCAGGACTCATTTTGAGTCGACACAAATCAATTTTGTGTCGATACAAAAGTGATCCTCACTTTTGATTTTTGAAATTTTGAGTCGACACAAATGGAAATTGTGTCGATACAAAACAACCGAGCCTTCCTGTAGAGTTTTGGTGTCGACCCCAAGAAGATTTGTGTCGACACAAAACTACCGAAGCTAACTGTAGAATTTCGGTGTCGACCCCAAAACACATTTGTATCGACATAAAAGTACCGAGGCTTCTTGCAGAGATTCAGTGTCGACACTATAGACAAGTTGAGTCGACACAAAATGGTTCCTCCCGATGCTGAAGTTTCAAACGAGTTGACACTAGATTCATTTGTGTCGACCCGAGAACGTTGGAAGGTAAATGCAGAATTTGTGTCGACCCCACAGAAGATTTGTGTCGACCCAACTCCTTGAAGAACCCTGCCCTAGACACTTTGTGTCGACACCAAAGTTATTTGTGTCGACCCTAAAGACGAAAATTCAAAATACGACAAATCTCAACGGTTGAATTTTTGGCATTTATTGTCCCCACCTACCTCTAACGGTCAAGAACTCACAAGAACTTATATAAGGAGTTACCTTTCAGCATTTAAGAGAGAGAGACTTGCATTTACTATTTTATTGCTCAAATTCATCTCAGAAATCATCAAGCTCATATTTATTGCTGCAACTCCTGTTCTTGTTCCTCATCTCTCTTTACACTTTCATTTATTGTAAATCAATTTTGTAAAGAGAGTAAGTGTTCTTCATTTATTACATCTCATTTATTGTAATCAAGAGTGAGTCACCCTTTAGCCTTTGAGTGAGTGAATGAAACTCATCAAAGAAAAGTTCAAGAGAGATTAGAAGAAAACAGGGGCTTGTTTTCATAGGATCTTCTTGAAACTGTAACAGGTTTGTGAATGTGCCCGTAAATATTCAGATAGCTCAAGTAAAGACTTGAAACTTGTAAAGGCTTGGAATACACCCGAAAGTATTCTGAATAGTTGAAATACTCAAGGGAGATCTTGCGGAGTGGATGTAGGGTAGGATAAAATCGAACCACTATAAACCGCTGGTGTCTGGTTCTATTTCTCTATCCCTTATCGTTTAATATTTGCATTGATTATATAATTGTATATCTTTCTTTATTGTAACATTAAAAGATTTCTGAAAAAACTTTTTAAATTATTTTTTTAAAAAGACCCAATTCACCCCATCTTGAGTTGCCTAGTTCTAACAGAGATGCTCTACATCTTCCTTAGGATCCCACAATCCTGTTATTGTGTCACCGGTTTTTCTTATTTCGTTCACAGGCAGAGGGCTATCAAATGCCCACAAGTCGCCCAAATCCGTGATCGCCAGTCTTTCTTTCCTTTTTCCTCATTTTTGATAGCTTAGGTATTGTCAATCTCCTCTTAGATGTCCTCCTCAATAAAGTTCACTTGTTGCTCCTGGGCGTCCCAAAAGTCAACCCACTTGGCCCCATCTGATTTTAGCACAATCCTCACCAGCTAGTAGGATTGTATGTCATCAATGTGTACCTCTTCCTAAAAAAGTTAGGGAAGAGTGATTCCATCGAGCACATGACCAAATCCATAAGGCCGAGTCAGGTAATCTAATGGCCATTCATCTTCTTCATTGTGCTCTCCCCCTCTTACTGGTATGCTTGGACTATCATTTCATTCTTTCCCCTTGTCTCGGCTATCTCTAATCATCATGAATGAGCATGTCGTCTGATCCTCAGCTATTGAAACATGAGGGCGTGGCATGTGTGCTGAACTGATGTATTGACTTGGGTCCACCGATTCTCCCAGCGACATGTATTTTATCCCAGCCTGCCTGGCATGATTTGGCAGTGGGTTTGTGATGACATTCGGCTTTGGGGTGACTGATGGAGGAGGGATCACCTTGTTATCAATGAGGTTCTGGATTTCATGGCGGAGCCTCATACACTTGTCGATTAGATGTCCATGGCTTTGATGAAAGGCGCAGTATTGAGAGGCATTGTACTTCAGTGGCAAGGGATCGGGTACTGGCATGGGGTCTAATGGTTTGAGGAGTCCATTCTCAACCAATCGGTTCAGAGCAGTGGATAACGGGATGTTGAGAGGAGTAAAAGTTCTTCGCGGCCGTTGCTGTGTTTGCTGACCATTGCTTGACTGCTTAAAATTATTTATTTGATGAGTAGAGGAAGAAGGGTTCAAAAGGTTTACCTCGCCCAAGCGGGACACAAGGTTAGTTGTGGCGGGTTAATTTGTGGGAAAGGTCCTTCTTGGTGGTTTTTGGCTAGATTTCGTCTTCTCAATATCACTGGATTGGATAGCATCCTCAATTTGCACCCCAGCGTCGAACAGTTGTTCAAACGTGGAAAGTAGCTGCGTGATGAGGTAGAACTTCAACGGAGACTGTATGTTCTTTACCACCATCGTTACTTGCTTCTTTTCAGAAGGCTGACTTGTTATTTTAGCGACTTTGCCTCTCCAACAGGTTAGAAAGTCAACAAAAGATTCCCAATTCTCTTGTCGAATTGTTTCAAGCTCTCGAGTAGTGACGTCCAGCTGGACTTTGTAGCTGTACAGGCTAATGAAGGCAGTGGCTATATCCTCTGATGTTCTAGTTTTGGCCACTTCGAGAGAAAGAAACCACCTCTACGCAGCTCCAGAAAGCGACCGAGGGAATAATTGAGCCTTAAGCTTATCATCAATCCCCATAGGGGATAAGGTCCCAACTTACGTTCTCAAATGGATACGCGGATCCCTAGTGCCATCAAACCTTTTCATTTCTAGCATCTTAAACTTTTTGGACAATTTTGCATCTAGGAATAGGCACAGACCACCTGCGTCCAACATATATTCTTCTATTCCTTTAGCTTTCCTCAACACCTTTTTCATCCATTCAATCTTTTCTGCCAGCACGGATTTCCTGGTCTGAGCAGTATTCTCATCTTCTATCACGATTGGACTGCGAACCCAAGGTGGTTTAGCAACCTACGATATTTCTGGTCCTTGGTTGTCATTCCAAAAAATTTTACCATTCTCATTCACATTGTCTGGCTGTCCATTCATACCAAGCATACGGGCCTAAATTGCTTGTATCTTTGCCTGGCACTAGTTTTGAGCTTAGGTCTGTTGCTCCACAGCCCGCTGTATCTAGGTAATAGCCCTCATCAGGGCTGTCAAATTAACTTCATTTTTTGCTATGTCGGTTGATTAAGATACTCTGCGCAGTTTACCCGTTTCTAATCTTACCCAAACTCGTGTCGACTATACTTTTTTCAGATCAATGGTAACTCACAAAAAAACCCAGATTACACAAGCAGAATAATCAGTCTGAGGCATTTTTTGGAAGAACGTTCAGACAACAGACAGTAGATATTCCTGCTACTCAAAATAGCTGAAACTGAAACAATGCTTATGCCGAGCTCATACCACCAGCATAACAACTGAAAATAGGGGATAGTTCAACCAAACTCTAGGGGAAAGGTTTTGTTTAAGCGGACGGCGTTCCGACAAGACGACAGTTCTAACCCTTAAGAGACTAGTTCGACCTATAATTCTAAAGGAAAATGGACAGTACTCCGTCAAGGAAACAGATCTAACTCTCTAGGATCCTGATAAAAAACAGGCAGCATAACGGTAAAGAGAAAGGACTAACTCTCATAGATATGTCAAGGGTTTGAGAGAAGCGAGTCTAAACAAAGGCAGAGAAAACCAACGACCCAAGGAGAACCTGGAGGAGAGAGAACATTGAGGTGAAGAGAGAACATCAAAAATCAACTACAAAAAAATACATAAAATATGTACATAACACTCCAAAATAAATAAGTGTCAATTTTTTTTTAAAATCCTATAACATGCAATTTCTATCTAAAGGATACATGAAACATATCCACATGCAATTTTGTCAAAAATGACTTAAATTATTATAATATAAAAAATAATAAAATATGTTATAAGCAACCAAAACTGCCTCAACATGGATTTGCTATAAAAGAAAGAAAAATCAAACTATCCTAAACATGCTTTAAAATAAAGAATCTAAAACTTGCGTTTTATCAAAATTAATTAGGTTAACCTCAACGTGATGAATTAATAAATAAATAAGAAATATAAAATAAGAAATGCATAAAAAATGCTATATTAAAAGAAAAAAAAATGAAATACTTAGTACAAGAAAATAAAATACTATTGAAATAAAATTTAAACTAAACGAAAAAATTAAATACTATAACATTAAATACAGAAAAAGAAAAATAATAAAATGTTAAGAAAAGAACAATACACTAGAGAAAAAAACATAAGTAAAGTTCTAATAACAAAAAATTAATACTAATGAAGAAAATAAAAGACTAGAAAAAAATATATTAAGCTAAAAGAAAACAGAATATTAGCACTAAAGAAAAGAAAATGGAACATTAAAATTTTTTTATTAAGCTAGGGAAATAAAAGGCTACATTGCAAATGGATGTAAGTATTTAAAAAGTAAATAACATTATTTACTAAATAAAGGCTAACATGAAAATTGAGATAGAAGAATAATTAGAATGGTAGTAAAGTAAAACTAAGCTAACTAAAAGAAAATAAAATAAATGCTAGAATATGGAATTAACATAAAAGAAAGAAAA
>JAOTRH010135975.1:0-14021 GCA_034768845.1 Heliamphora exappendiculata | reverse complement strand
ATAAACAAAGAGCGGGAGAATAAAGAGACACAAATTAAACACAACACCCCACAACAAATATATATATATATATATATATATATATATATATATATATATGAGGCACGGATAATTACAAAAATTTCCCGGTAACACATAAATAAACTCCTAACACAAAACATAACAAAACAATCATCCTCTCCCTCACATGCTGACATCGGCATTTAGCCGAATATGAGATCCTGACTAAGCCCCTCTCTTTTCCATTTTCCTTTCTCCTGTTTCTCTCATATCTCTATACATGTTGTATCTCAGATATTTTCTCAATCAATATCAATGCTCCAACCAGATCTATTATTTTCTCCTCTCTCATCTTTTCAGGTCTGATCACTCTCTTGTTTCCTCTTTCTATTTGGCTGCCGAGAAATTTCTATGTTTTGTGCCTCAAAGAGAGAAAATCAAAACAGTGGTACCCCATCGAAAATCGAGTGCCGAACTTAATGGGTTGACTCAGTCGGTTTCAAACAGGAGGCCGATCGGCAACCAGTGACCAAATTGCCAACCCAAAATATTTGGATCATTGGACGGCCAATATGGAACCCAACTCAAACCGACCAATGACCACACCTAAGTGCAACTTATTGGAAGGTTAATATTGACCAATTAAATAGCCATTTAAACTTAATCATGTAGCTAAACAAGTTAAGCTGAAGCCAAGACTTCAAACTTTCTTGCTATCAAAATCAAATCAAGATGAGCAACAACACGAAAGAATAGTCCAGAGGTCAAAGGGGCTGAACTCTACAATGAATCGTAAAATCGTAATCTTAGGTTTGACTCTCGCTAGTATCTCCCGAGCTTTAAATGATACACGTGATTGTAGGTGCTTGGGCTTTACATTGCTGGGATGGGTCCAAAGGGCCATAATATATATTCAGCCAGCTCTTTACCTACTAATTAGTTATCGATGCTTGGGCTTTACATTGCTGGGCTGGGTCCAAAGGGCTATGCTATATATTCAGCCAGCTCTTACCTACTATTACTAACTAGTGATTGGTGCTGATGAGCTGATCCTTGTGGAAATCCATCATTGTATGATTCGGTAGAGTGGCAGTAAGGGTAAGGGCAAACTTATCTGTCAATTTTTCCACTATCACCCCCCAAAAAAACCAAACTCTGCCTTCCGTTAGCCAGTTTTACTGGATCCAAACATTACTGCATATCTCCCATCTTTATCTATCACATAAATGCTCTCAAGGAAGCTATATTGAGAAAATGTTGTGCTCTACCTGCCTTTTAACATCCCAAAGCCCCATCAAAGCAGCTTCCTATAAAACTAACTCAAGCTTGAGTGAAGCTCTAGCAGTACATAAGATGAGCTATCTACCAGTACATAGCATGAGCTACAGCCAAGTTTGAGCCATCCAACACTCAAATTGGCAGCTCATTTTCAGTCACGGTGCTACATGTGTTTTTGAGCTTCCCCTATATCTAACTTAATTCTTTCCATTAAGGCCCCGATTGGTAACTAGTTTAAAAGCTAACTTTTTTGTTTTTTCGCATTTTTAGCCAAAAAGCTAAATTGAGTTCAAAATAAATTGTTTGGTAACTTAACTTTTAAGCTAACTTTTTTCAAATTGATTATTTGGGTAAAAAGCTAACTTTTTTACTTTTTGTTCAAAGTGAACAATTTTACACTTCTTTATATTTGATATTAACAATTATATGTAATTGGTAGTAGTAGTAAATAAGTTATGAATGAGGAGTATTATTGTATTTTAAAAATGGTGAGAGTTTGAATAGAATATTATGAGAGTTTGTGTTTTGATTTAATTTTTTGGCTTTTTAGCTTTTTAGCTTTTTTACCGAACGGGCAACCCTGGCTTTTTGGTGTTTTTAGCCAAAAAGCCAAGGTTGCTAATAATGGCCTAAATTTGAATTTTAAATCGTGTTGCAATCCACCCGCTATATGCTAGCCATAGTATTCTATTTTGAAATGGGTAGCTTAATGGGTAGCTTACCAAGCAAATTATTCTGTTGTTTTGATTTCCACGTAAAATCCTGTTGAGATTTTAATCACCAATCCCCAAACACAAACAGAAGCAAATATCATGCACTAAAGAAGAGAAAATAATTCACACGGAAAACTTACATGGTTCGGCTTACACCGCTTATGTCCACGAATGAAGAGATATAATCCATTACAAGCGTAGAGATTGCAAATATGAGATCAAAAACACCCAAAACTTGGGCCCTGAAACATATCTTATTTCCCCGCTCAAAGGTCACCCTGGTTCCCCCAATATTTTTTCTGTCATTCCCTATATCTCTATCCTTTTGATTCAACTCTCCAAGAAACCTACTAGAATTATAAGGTCCCTAATTATAGGCAAACCTTAAAAATCCTAACCCCCTATATAATTATAAAACATATATGTATTAGATTTCTTATAGATTCATGGCTTAAGCCCAACGCAAATACATGTAAATAAAAACCTAATTATATGGGTCCCACAGAATGATTGCACTTCTTTAATAAAATTTCTTCCATAATTAAGGATTCCCAATAGACTTTGTAATTGAGTTTTATTTTCAAGAATATTGGAAAATTCTCTTACTTTTGAGAGAATATGTTCCTGAAGTTTGAGACGTTTTTTATCTAAAATAATTCTCAAAAATTCAATAGATTTTTTTTTCAATCTCAATCTTTTTGGGAGATAAAATTATTCCATGTTTTGGAATTTTTCACATACTAGTTTAGAAAGAAGGGAAATGTTTACAAAGAACTCTAAGAAAATTTACAATGCCTACAACAACAGGCTATCCCTCTATTTGTACACACTTCCAGCCTCATATTTGAAATACAAAATTTAAAGTTCGAATATGATGACGTCAGATCACTGTGCAAATATTCGGCTTGTCTAGCATGCTTCCCTTCTTTCCGCACTTCTTTAATCTATTTTCAAGATTTTTATAATCCTGGAACATCTAAGAATATTTATAATGAGCTAAATGGTGTATAAAAAAATCATATTACAGAAGACATAGTGAAATTTTGACAGTAAATGGAAAGATTAGCAGCTCATCTAGCTGAGCAAATAGCCAAGTTAGCCTATGTTTGGACTAGCTTCTTTTAGTGGCTTTTAGACTTTTTGACTTTTTTGTAAAAAAGTAGGTATCAAATCATGTAGAAAAAGTGAAAAAGCCAAGGTAAGCCAAACCAGTTGGCTTTTAAGCCAACAAGCCACAAAAAAAGCTAACACAAACACAGCCTTAGATAAACTCCAACAACTTTGTTTTAATATCATGAAACAAATTGATGGAATGAAGAAATTCGTTATGAAAAAATAAACAATTTTCTTCAATTAGCAGATATCATAGCTAATGATTTTCCCGATTCAATGTTTGAAAGAATTAAAAAGATTTGTCTTTATAAAAAAGCCAAATCTATTTTACCCCCTGATATTTTTCTCAAAATACATAATCTGGTTGAAGATCACAGTGAAAGGATTAAGAAAATTCTTTTGCGTTCTCATTTTAAAATTAATACTAGAGATAATATTTCTAAACTCACCATTCTCATAAATCATGAGGAATGGTTTGAGGAAGACATTACTTGACGATTAACTAATCAAAGTATTTTCCAGATTCTAGAACTAATAAATTGGATTTCTTTTCTAGCTATGATTAAAACAATACTCTCATACGTACTAAAAACTTACACATGGGAAAGTACTTTACATTTTGGTTTTGCAGTGCAGTGGCATGGCGAGAAAGAGGATATTTTTATCATCCATATCAAATCTGATATCTCAAGCCATGTGAAGATTAAAAATTGTCAAAAAGAGATCTTATGAAGTCTCCGACAAAGACATAACACAATTAATTGAAAAATGGAAACAACTCAGTATTGTATAGACAGTCTTATATTGATTTCACAATTAGCAGGAAGTATCAATGGATCAGTTCCCTTGCCATTTATGGTAACATACGGTAGAAGACTGTTTGTTACAAATATTCCGATTACATATCAGAGATCATCCGAGAAAATTCAAGAAGTTGAATCATTGCTGCTCAAATTGAAAAAAGCGTACTAAGCTAGATCTTCCGTTGGATTTATCCATGATAGCATATGATAGTGAAAGTTTTCATAATCAAGAGTTTAGCCAAAATCCTGATTAGCCTCCCTTAGAAGATGGAGTTGAATATCTCAATTCTATTAACCGCGTGGAATTCTGAAAGGCTCTAGAACCATCACCGAAGCTAGCAAACAACCTAGCAAAAGGCAAGGCAAGAGAATCAGGAAGCTTTAAAAAACAGATTCTTGATAAGTCATAAAGAAGCTTTGACAAGACATAAAGAAGATGCCAGTCAATCAGAAATACTTTTTTAGAAGCGTGCTAGACAAGTTGAATATTTGCAGGGACTATTTGTTTCTTCAATTATTTCTTATCAAGAAGTTCTTGAATTTGAACATCGAATTCATCTATATCTTGTCTGGTATAAACCATTAGTTTTACTTGAATAATAATATTAGAATCTCTTACTTTTAAACTACAATATTGAGGACTTTGAGACCATAGTTTTAATGAATCTTTACTAAAATTCTCTTCTAAAATTTTATATATCCAATGAGACTTATCGATTAATTTGATGATAGGAGTCATTTCTCCTCTAGGTACCGTCAAATTTTTTTATCACAAATATATTTGTGTTGCTCTAATAAAGGAATATGTATTAAACATTTTTTATGCTTAAAGCAATTCCTTTTTCGTATATATGCATAGAAAGTAATTGATAAATAAAATTGTTTTCTAAAAAGAAATCCCCATACATATAGGGAAAGCAATGTATTTTTAGGATGATGAATTTGTTATCACCTAGCCAAATGGGTATGTTCTTTTGCTTTAAATTGAATTGATGTTTGATTTCCATCAATTCCTGTGACTAAAATGGGACGCTTCATTCGATTCCAATTTTTTTAGGAATGGCGTTCCATTTATAAGAACTTATTGTAGCTCATGTATCTATAAGAATACTTAAGCTATACGGCTTACAACCAGCAAAATTAAATGTTCCCATAAGTATATCTTTTTTTTCCTTGACTCGGAGAAAAAATAATTTCATTATTTTTTATTTGAAAATGATAAACTGATTGTATGACTTCTTTATTTTTTTCATTCTTATAAGTTGTTCTTGGTATTATAGAAATTTGAATATTTTTTGTTAGAATGGGATTTTCACGAAAAGATCTTCGAGAAAATTTTTTCCATTCAGATTGATTAGGAAAATCTTTTTGCCAAACATTTTTTTGGTTGTCTGACTTTTATTAACAAAATACAAGTTTTTTCCTGAAACTTGCATTTCTAAAATTTCTAGATTAATTCTAGACGGTCCTTCGTCTATTAAATCTGAAAGAGAGACTATCCCTCTATTTATACACACTTCCAGCCTCGGATTTGAAGTACAAAATTTGAAATCCAAATATAATGACATCAAATTACTGTGCAAATATTCGGCTTGTCTAGCATACTTCTTAAAAAGTATTTATGATTGACAAGCATCTTATTTATGTATTGTCAAAACTTCTTTATGACTTATCAAGAATCTCTCTTTTAAGGCTTCCTGATTTTCTTGTCATGCCTTTTGCTAGGTTGTCTGCTAGCGTCGGTGATGGTTCTCGAGCCTTTCAGAAATCCATGTAGTTAATAGAATTGAGGTATTCAACTCCCATCTTCTGAGGGAGGCTAATCAGGATTTTGGTTAAACTCCTGATTACGAAAACTTTCAATATCATCCGCTGTCATGGATAAATCCAACGGAAGATCTAGCTCATTACATTTTTTCCAATTTGAGCAGCAATGATTCAGTTTCTTGAATTTGCTCGGATGATATCTTAAATGTAAACGGGATATTTGTAACTAACAGTCTTCTACCGTCTGGTACCATAAATAGCAAAGGCACTGATCCATTGATACTTCCTGCTGATTGTGAAATCAATATAAGACTATCCATCAAATACTGAGTTATTGCCATTTTTCCAATTAATTGTGTATTGTCTCTGTTTGAGACTTCATAAGGATCTCTTTTTGAGAATATCCAATCTTCAAATGGCTTAAGATACCAGATTTGATATGGATGATAAAAATATTCTCTCTCGCCATGCCACTATACTGCAAAACCAAAATATAAAGTACTTTCCCCATTTGTAGTTTTTAAGTACACATGAGAACATTGTTTTAATCATAGCTGGAAAAGAAATCCAACTTATTGGTTCTAGAATCTGGAAAATACTTTGATTAGTTAATCGTCAAGTAATGTCTTCCTCAAATCATTCTTCGTGATTTATGAGAAGGGTGGGCTTAGAAATATTATCCCTGGTATTAATTTTAAAATGAGAACGCAAAAGAATTTGCTTAATCCTTTCACTGTGATCTTCAACCAAATTATGTATTTTGAGAAAAACATCATAGCGTAAAATAAATTTGGTTTTTTCATAAAAACATATCCTTTTAATTCTTTCAAAACATTGAATCGGAAAAATCATTGGCTATGATATCTGCTAATTGAAGAAAATTGTTTATTTTTTCATAACGAAATTCTTCATTCCAATCAATTTGTTTCATGATATTAAAACAAAGTTATTAGAGTTTATCTAACTTGGTTGTTTACTCAGCTAGATGAGTTGCTAGTGTTTCCATGTGCTATCAGAATTTCACTTTGTTTTTTGCAATATGATATTTTTAGATACCATTTAGCTCATTATAAATATTTCTAGATATTTTAGGATTATAAAAATATTTTATTTCTGATTCATCTGGTTTAAATGAAGGAATTTCATGTGTTCTGAGTGGTGGGGTGCTGTAAAAAGCCTTTTTTAGCTTTGGTTTAGCTATCATAAGATCTGTAGCAAGCTCTAGGATATCGGTTAATCTGTTGGTGGCATTTTGGCCATGACATGTAGATTCCTGGTTGAAATCTAGCAAATACCACAAACTTTTTCTTTTTTAGGCTTTTCTGCTTTTTTAGCAATTGTTACCCATTCGCCCTGCTGAGGTTGTTTACCTTTGTACATTCTCTTTTCTAGAGATGTTTCCTGCAATAAATTAGTAACTTGTTTAGTTTACTAATTTTTGAAGTGATTCCTACTGAGAAAACCTGCAAGAAAATTGTTAGTACCTTTAAGATGTTCTACTTCAAAAGTATATTCAACAATTTTATTGTATCAACTAAGTCGTCGTCCTTAATCAATAGGTTTTTTGTTGACTAAAAAATCTTTTACTGCTTTATTATCGGTTGGAACAATAAACTCTTCTGGTGGTAAGAAGAATCAGAATATTTTTATTGCTAATTTTATAGCTAATAATTCTTTTCTAAAAATAATATATTTATGTTGATTTGGTTTAAATGTTCCAAAATTATATCTACAAATTAATTCTTCTTTTTGAAGAGTTTTTGAAATAGGAGTCTTTCTGCCTCTTATTCCATTTATCTCTTTAAGAATCTCTTTTTCTTTCCATAAAACTAAAGGGATTGCTTTGAGAACGCATCCCCAGCATATGTTAGATGCATCAGTTTATAGGATTAATTTATCCTATGTTTGAGGTAAATAAACATCAGGCAAATTTTGAATATTAACTTTAATTTGTTTAAGTTTAGTTTCATCCTTATCTGCCCATTCAAAAATTGCATCTTTCCTTAGTTTGACTAACCCAAGGGATTTTGATTTTGAAATATCTTTAATAAAATTTCTTCCATAATTAAGGATTCCCAATAGACTTTGCAATTGAGTTTACTTTCAAAAATACTGGGAAATTCTCTTACTTTTGAGAGAATATGTTTCTGAAGTTTGAGACCTTTTTTATCTAAAATAATTTCCAAAATTTCAATAGATTCTTTTCCTATCTCAATCTTTTTGGGAGATAAAATTACTCCATGTTTTTGGAATTTTTCACATATTAGTTTTAAATAGTGTTTATGTTCCTCCCGAGTTTTGGAGAAAATCAATATATCATCAATATAGACAACACAAGAATCTTTAAGATCTTTAAAGATTGTGTCCATCCATCGTTGATAAACTTGAGGGGCAATATTGAGATCAAAAGGCATAACATTCCAATGGTAATGCCCTCGAGGTGTACTAAAAGCAGTTAATGGTTTTGACTCCGTTGTGAGTTGGATTTGCCAAAATCCACTCTTACAATCAAATTTACTAAAGTATTTTAAGCCTTTAGTTAATAAGATTAGGACATCTTTTCTTGGAATAATATATCCATCAAATTCTAAATGTTTATTAAGCCGTTTGTAGTTAACTGCCATATGAGCTTTTCCTCTTTTTATCTTGGCATGGTTTCTTACCATAAAAGCTGAATTTGAATGAAGACTATTTGTTTCTTCAATTATTTTCTTATCAAGAAGTTCTTGAATTTGAACATCGAATTCATCTATATCTTTTCTCGTATATACCATTGGTTTTACTCTAATAATAATATTAGAATCTCTTAATTTTAAACTACAATATCGAGGACTTCGAGACCATAGTTTTAATAGATCTTCACTAAAATTCTCTTCTAGTATTTTATATATCCAATGAGACTTATCGATTAATTTGATTATAGGAGTCATTTCTCCACTAGGTACTGGTGAAATGTTTTTATCACAAATATATTTGTGTTGTTCTAATAAAGGAATATGTATTAAGACATTTTTTATGCTTAAAGCAATTCTTCTTCCGTATACATGCATAAGAAGATATTGATAAATAAAATTGTTTCTTAAAAGAAAATCTCTATGCATATAGGAAAAGCAAAATATTTTTTGGATGATGAATTTGCTATCACCTAGCCAAATGGGAATGCTCTTTGCTTTAAATTGAATTGATATGTGATTTCTATCAATTTCTGTGACTAAAATGGGATGCTTCATTAGAATCCATTTTTCTTTAGGAATAGCGTTCCATTTACAAGAACTTATTGTAGCTCATGTATCTATAAGAACACTTACGCTATATGACTTATAACCAGCAAAATTAAATGTTCCCATAACATAAGTATATTTTTTCTTTTCTTGACTCGGCGAAAAAATAATTTCATCATTTTTTGTTTGAAAATGATAAAACTGAATGTACGACTTCTTTATTTTTTTCATTCCTATAAGTTGTTCTTGACATTATAGGAATTTAAACATTTTTTGTTGCATCGTGAGCAACATTTTCCCATTTGGATTGATTAGGAAAATCTTTTTGCCAAACATTTTTTGGTTATTTGACTTTATTATTAAAATACAAGTTTTTTCTTGAAACTTGCATTTTCAAAATTTCTGAAGTAATTCTGGACAGTCCTTCGTCTATTAAATCTAAAATTAACCATTATTTTGGAATTTCAAGATCTATCCAATTCATTAATCTTGGTTAGATTATAGAATCAAATGGTCTTAGTTCAAATATTTCAGCCATTTTTTTATCTATGGGTTTCATAGAAGTTTCTGGTTGTTTAGTCAATTCATGAATTGTTTTCCACTGAATTGCTAAATTATTAAAATTTGACTTCATGTCAATTCCTTTTGTTTTGATCATAATTCTAATAGTGTCTTCCAAATTTGGATCATTTATAGAGATAAAATAATTTGGTTTGATGTTAAACCAGAATACTCCATTAACTAAGTTAGATTGAATTCATCAAATTATAGCTTTCATTGAATCATTAAATCTTTTGTCAAAAACCACAGCCAGAATAGGGGAATCAATTCCTTGACAGAATAAAGCATTAATCCTGACTTGGATGAATCCTATATGAATATATCGTACTTTCAAATATTTCTTTTTCCATCGAGCTACTTTTTCTCCGTCAAAAAGAGTGATGTCTAAATTTCCATCTCCAAATAAAATTTTGTAGTGGTGTTTCCACTGTATTGTTCAAAAACTTTGGCTGAGAAAAATGAAAATTTAGAGACTTTGTAAATTTCATCTTTTTTCACTTCTTGGAGTTTTTCGAATGCTTCTAATTCCTTTTCAGTAATGGTTATCTCTTCTAATTGATAGAAGTTTCTAGTTTCTCCTTTAACATCACCTAGGCGTAGTGTCTACAACCGCACTTCTTGTGTATACATATAGAGAGATAGACTGTTGTTGTAGGTATTGTAAATTATCTCAGAGTTCTCTTGTAAACATTTCCTTTCTTTCCGCACTTCTTTTGTAATTGATATCAGAGCTTGTGTGTGTAAGTAGTAGTAGAAGAATAATCTTTCCACTTGGTGAAGAGCTCAAGAGCAAGGCCAAGTTTGTAAAGTTCGTAAGTTAATATATTCTCTATTTCTTCATCTGTCTTTGACATTATTTGCTTCATATATAGTTGTTATAAAACCTATATGCTTAGTGTTTGTCAAGGCCCATATATCCTTTGATAGTAAAAGTTGTTAAGCTTTTAATTAGCGTTTTTAGGTCGTCTATCATACGGGAAGGTTTTAGGCACCAGACAAAAGTAGGAAGGTTTTAAGTACCAATAACAATCTGTAAAGGCACTTAATCCAAAAGAGGTATTATATATTGGATCAGTATCTGTATCTGGAAATATTTCAAATAACTATGATCATGCTCAACATATTGACAAAAATTATGTATCTGTTTCTAATGTGTGCTAGTTTAAATAATATTATTGACCTAATGTGTTCTTTGTTTTCAAAATTGAAAAAAAATCAAAATATTAATCAAATTTATTTAGAAAACAGACTTCAAACAATAGAATCCAAAATAAATAATTTTGGAAATATAAACGACATCGACTTAAAGGATGAAACCAAACAGCAATTGGAAAGTCTAATAAACAAATTAGATTCAACAACTATTGAAAAAACAAAGATGGAATGAATCACCCTGGTGATAACACAATCCTTAGGTTATATTATGATACCGACGACATCACGGTACTTCAATCCAAAATCTATAATAAAGATGAGTATGATAGTATCGTTGAAATTATAGATTATTGGAAACATTTATATAAAGATCCTCAATTAGGACTAGAAGATCGAAATAAATTGTTAGAAATAATTGAGACCAAAAGGCATATCATTCCAATGGTAACATTCCAAAAAACTTGAGGGGCAATATTGAGACCAAAAGACATAACATTCCAATGATAATGCCCTCGGGGTGTACTGAAAGCAGTCAATGGTTTTGACTCGGTTGAGTGTTGGATTTGCCAAAATCCACTCTTACAATCAAATTTACTAAAATATTTTGAACTTTTAGTTAATGAGATTAGGACATCTTTTCTTGGAATAAAATATCCATCAAATTCTAAATGCTCATTAAGCCGTTTGTAGTTGATACAAGATATACACCTAACAAATCCCATGCTTCAAAATCATGCCCGATTTATCCACGAGATCAGTCCTGCCATCTAATTCTAGTTCTCATGTATTGAACTCCAACCAGCTACCTTAATACCAACCTGTTCCACAGACCACCACCAAGAATGGGAGTTCTGTCGGGCATACTTCAGGGACTAATATGTTAGTTATTGATTTTCTGATAACTAAACAGAGGAGAAAAAGTCTGTCCACTGTGATTATCTGCCAGAAAGCTATCTCATCCCCCAATAACTAATGTGATCACTTTTCCATCCCCCAGACCAGCCAGGGTGTCTGCATCATACCTTATCCACTTCTGAAGCCACCACAGCAATCCCCTCGTGCTTGTTTTATCCAAGGAGGGAAAGCACTTAAGCCACTGACAAGCTCCAAATGGGTCAGCAACCCATTCCCTCTTCATTTTTTTGTAAAGATCTCTGCATTTTTTCTTTCCTTTTTTTGTGTGTATGCAGACACCCAAGCAGTCAAACACTTTTAATGAAGTGCTTCTAATTTCGATTGACATGCATGGCAAATCCCTGGACTCCTCAAGTCAAGACCTATGAAACACAAATTCAGATACACACAAGGGCATAGATACGGACACAAACATGGTGATTTCCAAAAAATCAAGATAGGACACAGCAGGGATACAATAAAAATATATAATTTCTATCTATATATTTCATGTTTAATAAATAGAACATACACAAACAAACAAAGATAAGTAATTGTCTCAATTATTCAATACATCATTTTCATAAGAGAAACATCAATTAGACAGGCGTCCTATGCTAAAAATTATTATTAAAATTATTATTAGACCCCCAAAAATTCATTTTCAAATTTCACGAGAACTTGTCCCATGGCGTGTCCTTTATTGGACACTCGTCCTACGCATTGCCGATGTCGTGTCCTATATAAAAATAATAATAAGAAATTAGGACATGCCATGTGGATTACCGACACGTGTACCGGCGTGTCTGAACCGTATCCGTGTTCGACCCGTGTCGACAAGGACACGACACCTATTTTGGCGTGTCCGCATACAACAGTACAAGTCAATGAATGCATATCTACATTTGTCACAAGAACTACGAATTCTGAATTGCGCAGACAGAAAGTAAAATTGCTGAAAAAGATAAAACCGATGAATGCACTTACGCAAGATCTGATGGAAGCCTGAAACCACCTATACGTACGCGCTTTAGTGAATGAATCTGGATCAAAGAGAAAAGAAAAGGCTACTCAAACATAACCCAAAAGAATCTGGAAATGAATCAAATAAGGCCAACATAGACAACAAGTAATCAAGCTAATGAAAGAGCAGTGCTGCCACAAAACACTGTATACAATTTCCACATATAAGTGAAGAACAAACTTAAACATATTGCATTGCTGCCATGGGCATGATAATAACAATCTATTAAACTAAGAATTTTAACGCACATGGAAGAATTTACCAGTGAAATAATGAACAGATTTCAATATACATAACTGATTGAAGAAAGATGGAGAAAAGAAGGTTAATAAAATAAACATGAGTTAGCTTTAGAGACTGACGATCAGAGCAACAAATCACTGGAGAACAATTCAAGAAAATATCCAAATCCATACAACGCTCAAATTTCAAGAAGATAAGTCCCAACCCTTGATTGTAGTTTTATATTTTGACCAATTGAGAATGAATGTCCAATACCAATCATAATGAATAAGGTTATACTTGGGGTAGGAAACTCCACTGATCAAAAAACTGGAACTAACCTCCAGTCCAGCATTTTTTACAAGTTCCCGAACTTCATGGTTTCTCCCCTCATGAACCTGCACCAATTTACATTGACCAAAAGGAGGTTAGATTTTTGTGCTCATGCAGCACCATGTAGCTGAGAAAGGTTCAAAAGCAAGTTAACTGCTAGCACTTTCGCATGGCATTTTCATTCTCCAAATGAATCATTAGAAAAATCTAATTGAAGGCTGATTTGGCTTAGAAATATCAAAGGCAAATAGCATCTAATAAAACAAAATAAGAACGTTATTATTAGCCTATACACATTATTCTCGAGTTTCTTTGCATAACCGAATGCCAAAGAACTTATGTTCTATAAAAGAAAATTTAAAAAAAGCAAAAAAACCATAGCATATTAACAGCCTGTTCCCACAAAATCTAAAAGAAGCTTTTGAATAAATAAAAACTCATAAATGCCACCAACATGGTTTTAACTTTCCACTGGATAGCAAATGCTACAAAGTGATGTTTGTTAAGGCAGAAAAACAGTACAAAAGAAAAGAGGACAGAAAATCCACTTCAAAATAAAATAATAGAAATGATAAGAGATTTTATATCTCATGCACAAATTTCCTAACTCTATTAATTAAAGAAGAAAGGGATTTCCTTGAAAGAAGGCACCATTGAAGCCCCAAAAGAATCCACATAACAAATATTATCCCATAAACCCCTAATGTTTCCAATTTGTTCTCATGCACTCTAGAATTCCTTTCCAACCAAATCACCCGCAATGTCCCACAAACTATAAATCTCCAAACGGCTTTGCTTTGGAGCTATAACCGAAACTGCTAAATCAATAGAAAGCATTTGAGCACAAAGACTGTATCGCGGCAAGGTTTTAAATCGCGGTATCGGCCGGCGTAACGGTCGCGGTCGCGTGTAACGGATATCGGGCGTATCGGTCAAC
>JAOTRH010135974.1:0-40719 GCA_034768845.1 Heliamphora exappendiculata | reverse complement strand
TTCTTTCTTATTTTGTATTCATCATGCGTTAACCAAACAGAGCCCAATGACTCATAATACTTAGCCTAAAACTAAGCTACTCTTCTTAATATGAATGTATTATTACCAAAATGAAATGTTTTATTTCATTTGGTAATGTTTCAATTTTTATCATTGCTAGGATTTTTCAAAATGAAATGATTTATTTCATTATAGTAATGTTTAAATTTTTCTAAAATGAAATATTCTATTATGGTATTGTTATTATTTTGAAAAAATGATAAATGTTTCATTCTGTTATTATACAAGAGGATTTTTATAGTTAATGACGCAAGAATTTAAAAAATTGCATGTTTTAGTAATGTAGATTTCATGTAAAATGGATAATATGATCTAAATATTATCTTTTTTGAAAATAAGAACAATAATAATAAAAATGTCCTCATTTTTTAAGTTGTAAATATACTAATATTTAGAAAATGATAACATTCTGAAAATCTGTCGTGGTTATATTCTCAGTATTTAAATATGTGAATGTTCACATATTTTAATATTCTTATGCTTTCATTATTTGTTAGTAAGATTTCAAATTGGAGCATAATAGTCCAAACTTATTAAAAAATTTAGAAGTAAGACCTTATGGAATAGTCATCTTGTAATTAGGACTTAACTCAATATAATTAGTAAAAATAGGACTCCCCGCTAATTAACTCTTTTTTTAAACTTTAACAACTTCTGCTACAACTTATAGCTATATTTTTTCTATTTCAGTTACAAGTTATAATTTTTACCAAATACATACAATTTCTACTACAAGGTATAATCTATAAACTATTAATTCTAACAATGTCAAACACCACAATTGAGAGTAGAGTTGACTAGTCAATTGAAAGTATTACAGCCATTATTAAAAAAGTTAATGTGTTTAAAATGTGTATAGATTAGAAATAAAAAATAATTATTTTTTTAGAGAAATAAAATGTTATAACTTAAAAGTTTTTTTTAAAAAATCAATTTTAAAAAAATGCTAAACATGGCTGATTATTTTAAAATGATACAATGATAAGAAATGGAATGGACCTACTAGTTAAGAGTGTGCCTGGTGCAAAAGGTTTTCTCTGACAACATGACTTGCCCGAATTCTGCCGCGTGACGATGTCAACGACCCGAGCCTACAAGTCATCAAGACAGAGACAAGGCAAACCCCTCGAGCCCAAGCCGTGATTCTCAACACATTTGAAGACTTGGAATCGCCGATCCTTTTGCACATCTGCACCCAAATGCCAAATCTCTACAACATCGGAACCCTCTACTCGCACCTGAAAAAGAGACTTTTCGATCAGAAAATCACCGTGCCATCCACAGCTTCCAACAGCTTCTGGGAAGAAGATCGAAGCTACATTTCATGGCTCGACGCGCAGCCTCCGAGATCCATTCTATACGTCAGCTTTAGAAGCATTACGATGGTGACGAGAGATCAACTGATGGAGTTTTGGTACGGCCTCATAAATAGTGAGCAGCGATTCTTGTGGGTCATGCGTACGGACTCCATTTTCGGCAATGATGGAGAGAGTCAGATGGCGGCGGAGCTGTTAGCAAGCACCGAGGAAAGAGGGTAATATTACGCATTAGAGATAATTGTTTATTTGTTTATTTTTAATTTTAATAAATTATTTTATTATTTTTTAAAATTATTATATTTTTTGAACTCTTCTAAGGCGATTTGAAAAATAAATCTTTTACCAAAACATAAAAGAATTTAAAAAAAGACAAAAACAAACTAATAGGCAAATAAGTCAGATTTTATGCTATTTAATTTGTAGTAAAATTTTTTTATCTTTTGATCAAAAATATTTACTTTTTTGATTTTCTTGTTGGTATGATTTGAAAAAGTAAATTTTTTTAATCAAAATATAAAAAAGACAAAAAAAAGACACGGAATAGCACAAACATGACTAATATTATTTATTGTTGTGTGTTCTTTGAGTTTTAAAATAATAATTGTTTCTCTAAGTGTTATTGTTCATAAAAAGTTTGACAAGTAATTGTATTTAGTTCAAGATTTTATATCAAACCGTACTAGCCTTTGTTTGTGAGGAGGAAAACACTGAGAAATGTGTAAGATAAGAGATAAAGACTAATGTTGTATTTTGTAATGAGATTTCATTATTTTGGGTTATTATTTTACAAGATTTCATAAGTATTGTTGTTAGTAACTCCTTAAGATCCTTTTAGTGAACATAACTATTAGATGAGAAAAGTTTGTAAGTATTTTAGTTGTAATTTGGAGCAAATATTATGTTTTAATTTTCACGTAAAAAGAAATATTAGTCTTTGAATTGAAACTACACACATATCAATTTCACAAATCACATCTTTTGTACTTTATATTATTTTTAATTTATTTTTAATATTTAAATTTTATATTATTTTATTTTAAAAAAATAAAATTATTAAAATTTTACTCTTAACAGGTACATGGTGGGTTGGATACTGCAGGAAGAGGTCTTGAACCACCCATCCGTTGGTGATTTTCTAACCCACAGTGAGTGGAACTCCACCTTGGAGTGCATTGTTGCCAAAGTGCCGATGATGTGTTAGCCGTACTTCGCGAATTAAATGATCAATAGTAAGTTTCTGAGGGAGGTATGAAAACTTGGACGGGACATGAAGGACACATGTGGCCGCGTCATAGTAGAGAAGATGGTTAGGGATCTAATAGAGGTGAAGAAAGATGAGTTTCTACAATCGGACGGCCAAGTTGGCTAGGAATGCTGTGAGGAAAGGTGGGCCATCTTACTACAATTTGAACTGTTTGATTGAGTACATGAGGTCGATGGCCGTGTGAGCATGACACATCATAAACTCCCATTACTCTGTGCGTTTGGGAGTGTGAATAGATTATTTGGTGAAGTTTATGAAGTGTTTTAACGATAATTAATTGATTAGTTTTTTTTTTTAAATTAATATTTTTAATAAATTATATATATTATGGTATTATTTTTGTTCTATTTAGTTAAATTGATATAGAGATAGAATAAGAGTTGATGAATTATTTTTGACTATTGAACTGATAAAAACAACTATTGGAGATAAAGAGACTAGAGATTGAGAGCATGGACTAGCCAATCATTTTCACAATACACACAATACAGAGGTTGGAATATGTTTATACACCCGTGAGTCTGTAGCAAAGGACAGAAATTCATGCACTAGAAAGAGCTTTACGCTATTATTGGAAATTTAAAGTTTTTAGTTTCTTGATTAAAAATGCCTAAAAGTTAACGTTATTTGTTTAGCAAAAAATTTAAAAAGTTAAAAAGTTAAAATGTCAAATCAAGGTTGGCTTTTTTTACATCTTTGTATATTTATTTTTTTATAAAAAAGTCAAAAAATCAAAAAATCAAAAAGTCTAGAAAAAAAGCTAGTCCAAACATAAGCTAACTATATATAATTGTTAATATCAAATATATAAAAAGGTAAATTTGTCAACTTTAAACAAAAAGTAAAAAAAAAATAATTTTTACCCAAACAACCAACTTCAGAAAATTAGCTTAAAAGCTAAATTACCAAATAATCTACTTTGAATCAAATTTAACTTTAATTTTAACTAAAAACATAAAAAAGCAAAAAAAAAAAACTTTAAAACTAGTTCTCAATTGGCCCTTAGTAAATATATCAACTAATTGATCATCACTGGTAATGAAATTTACTTGAATTTCTTGACGAACCACTCTTTCTCACAAAATGAAAATTATTTTGATTTGTTTAGTCTTAATATGAAAAATGAGATTATAGGCTAAAGATAAAAACGAAACAATATCACACTAAAACGAGGGCCATACAAACCTTATGATCTTTCAATAACATTTGTAACTATGAAATTTATGTAGTCATGGTGACAAGCACCTCTGCTAGAAGATCTAGCAATTGTTTGTTATTTCTTAACAGTCCAAGAAATAGGATTAAAATGTAAGAGCACAATAATATAAGTAGTGGACCATCCATTGGATGGATCTCCAACCCAATCAACATCAAGTATGCATTTCATAGTCATGTTAATAGTGGGCGGCGGTTCATGTAGGTCATGCGGCCGAATTTTGTTGTTGGTAAAGATGGGAAGAGTCCGACATCGACGGAGCTCTTAGAGGACACCAAAGAAAGGGATAATATTTTTTGGATTCTTTTTATTGAATGGATTAAAAAAATAAAAAAATTAACCAAAATGTGTTGTGCCCATAACGCAACACGCTCTTGTGCTTTCCATGAACTCAGCTCCCGTATGTAATTTTATTATTAGACTAAGAGTTTACTAGAGTTGTTATCCATTTAAAAACTACAATTAAATTAATTTGATATCTGTAACTATTTGTTCAAAAGATATTTACCTACCAGTAAATAAATGGTAAGTGTAATTTCAAAAAATAAAGTAGTTAAACAAATATTTTTCAGTCAAATAACTCATATCAGATTAATTTTATTTTTTAAATGAATAATAAACTCAACAAACTCTGCATAATAAATGAATCCGATTATAAAAATATATCCGAAAGTTAAACTCATCGAAAGCAAAAATGCTAAAAATCCATAATACTTACTTATAAACATATCCACAACTTGAAATATAATAGTCTAAGAGAGGGCACTCGTGTAGTCGGGTAAGTATGAGATTGAGAGAGTGTAAAAGAGAGGAAGTGTTTGGGATATGGAGATAATGTAATGTTTTGGTCAATTTTGTAACCATTTGATGGGTGGTTTCTGTTATGTGAAAGTGTAGGGATTGATTCGAATTTCAACATCAGATTTGGAATTGACCAGAATCGTCAAAAATCAGATTTGAGATTGACTCAAATCTCAACAGCAGATTTGGAATTGACCAGAATCGTCAAAAATCAGATTTGAGATTGACTCAAATCTCAACAGCAGATTTGGAATTGACCAGAATCGTCAAAAATCAGATTTGGGATAGACACGAATTCAGACGAATGGTGGCAGATAGCTGGGAGTTATACAGTTTTAGGGTTTTCTTTAAAACCTATATAATAGAGTTATGACTTTAAAACATATAGAAGTTCATAAGTCGTCAAAATATTCAGAGAGATTCAGGTTGAGCCCAGAGAGTGTAAAGAGAGGCTTAAATACACTAGAGTGAGGCACATATTTAGATATTAGAGAGTGTAGAGCTAGTTCTTGTAATCCTTATTGATAATAGTGGATTATTCTTTTTTGTTCTCCTGTGGAGGTAGGCAGTAAGCCAAATCACGTATATCCTTGTATTTTTCGTATGTTCTTGTTTTATTCTTTATTTTCTTTGTGTGGATTGAAGCCTACGTTCCTATTTCGCTGTGTAGGGGCCTTAAACCATTAAAATCCCAACAAATGGTATCAGAGTATTGATTATTGGCTTAATCACTCCATCGCAATAAAGACAAAAAACATCATGTTAGAGATCCCTATAAACTTGTAGGGAACAAGGTGATAGGTGGAGTCATCACTATCACGCAGACTGATTCGAGCAAGGACGACACGAGACATAGACATTTGAGACTTGATCAGGTTGATGAGTAGAGTATGTCAGAAAGTCAGAAGAAGAGTGCAACAGTTAAGGTGGAGTTCAATCAGAAAAGCTTACCCAAAATAACAGGTGATGGTGGTTCAAGTCAACAACAAGAGGAGCGATCAAGTGGATAACTTTCGTCTCACAAGAAAGCTACATGTAGCACATGAATGGTTCAAGAGCAAGTAACAGTGTTAGAAAAAGTAGAGTCTTCACAGAAGGCTGAAGAGATGGAGTTTGAAAGATTTCCTACAAATGAGAAGTCTGTTGATTGCAGAAGGGTCAAATTCAAGTCTGGTTTGAATTTGATCCAAGTTTATTCAAGTTGAAGATCCAAAAGGGTGGAGCACCCATAGCCAAGAAAGGGTGCAGGTTGAGGATTGCCAACAGTTCTTTAAGATGGCTGAAAAATTCGAGCAAAGGTGGAGATTGTTGAGATTGACTCGAATCTCAACATCAGATTTGGGATTGATCAGAATCGTCAAAAATCATATTTGGAATAGACACGAATTCGGACGGATGATGGTGGACAGCTGGGAGTTATACAGGTTTAGGGTTTCCTTTGAAACCTATATAAAGGGGGTTATAACTCTAAAACCTATAGAAGTTCATAAGTTGTCAAAATAGTCAGAGAGGCTCAGGTTGAGACCAGAAAGTATAAAGAGAAGTTCAGATATACTAGAGTGAGGCTCAGACTTAGAGATTAGAGAGTGTAGAGATAGTTCTTGTAATTCTTATTTATAATAGTGGATTATTCATTCTTGTTCTCCCACGAAGGTGCCTGTCAGCCGAATCACGTATATCCTTGTATTCTTCGTATGTTCTTGTTTTATTCTTTATTTGCTTTATGTAGATTAAAGACTACGTTTCTATTCCGCTGCGTAGGAGATTTAAGCCTGTAAAATCCCAACAACATAATAATGTCATAAGATTTATTTGAATGTTGTGTTTGTGTGCTTATTTTCTAGGATAAGCAGTACCTATGTGAAGCTCCTTAACGATGGACTACCTTGATTTTTGATGTAGGTGGAAAGAAGTGTTGAACTCCTCAACTGCGGCGTTTTAAGAAATTTTCATTTAGCATATTGTGTTTAACTCTTTTATTATTAACACTTAGTAAAAGATTTTTATAATTTGTATTTCATTTGATTTCAACATTTTTTAATTGGTGAGGGTTGGGGATTGGTCAGTGGCAAATAAGGGTAGTCATTTCAATTTAGTTCAAATTGTATAAAGTGTTTGAAAGATGATTAGTTTTAATTGAGTCAAATTATCTTGGTAGTGCTTTAAGATGTCCTACTTGTCCATTTTTATTGGGTATTACTGCAAATTAAGATGTGATAATTATACATTTTTTAATTAAGTGATCTTAAACATATAGTAATAATGCCTTTAGACACAGGTTAACCGTAATATTCTGTACGTATAAACTAACTATAGACAAAATAACAAAAAATGCATTTTGACTATTTATATATGCGTGCATGAGCGGATGTAAAGAATGTCTAAAGTGAGCCAATGCTCTTGCTGAGATTTAAAAAAAAAAAATCTTAAAACCATATTTGATTGATCGAATTAATAATGATGAAATATATAATCCGACTCGATAAATTATCTCATAAGACTAAGAGTGAATGAATTTTTAATACCATATTCTTTTAAGTATTATATATTTCACAACCCACATCTTCAATAATACATTCTCCACTATCTTCTACTAATTCATCCCCTATATAATTATTGTCATCACTGTGGTCCTTCAAAATCTCAACATCGTGGACAATGTCATCATTTTCACTCTCTACATGCTTTGTATTTGTTACATCATCACTAAATAATAACTCATAATGCGACAATTTTCACCTTATTATGTAGTCTTTCTATTGCTATTTGAAGCATGTATATAAGCAAGGCCCTCATTATTTGATAAAATCTCACTACTTGATAACATTACTATAATAGGTTTGAATCATTGTTCAACGTAAATCATCACAATTTGCAACCCTCGTAAGTAAGCTTGCAACATTCTAATTACATTATTGTCATCAACTATTTATTTCAAATTCATATCTAAACTATATGCCACTTAAAATATGTGCTAATGTTTGTTCTAGTACCACTTCCCATTTCATAATAAAATCTCTAGTTTTAAATATCGAGATTTTATTAGGGACACAATTGCCAATGTGATTAATCCTAACACCCCTGTATTTCACATGTAGTTTTACTTAAAGTGGATCTTATAGTGCAACTCAATTGTAAAATATAACATTATACAAATAAGAAGAAAATCAAAGAGAAAAACAAGAACTAGTGTGCCCGCTAATTAAAAGTAATCATCAATAAACAAATGGAACTTGAAACCACTCGGTAAAAACAATCAATAACCAAACCAAACAAATTGACATTGGGAGTACCACTCGGTAAAGATAACCAAACCAAACAAATTACAACTTCACCACAAATAAAAAATGCTCTGAAAAATTAAGAGGTGGCATTTTAATAAGCCTGTTAACGTATAATAACGGCTATTACGCAATGTAAGGTGCATGAGTCGCACTTGGCAACGTAATGAATTTAATTATAAAAATTTAAGCTACCTTTTCCATAAGCTCAATAATTAAGTTGTTTAGTCTAAGTCTATGTTTGGGTTAATTTTTTTTAAATGTTTTTTTTGTTTAAAAGCATCTTTAAAAGCTTATTAATTTAGCCTCTTATTATAATTAGTTGATTTTTTTCGCAACTACATTTTTATAAAGAAGTTAAAAGTTCAAAAGATTTCTTAAAAAACATAAAGCCAAACACAAGCTTATAAGTGGAAAGTAGCTGATGATTCAACACACCACTAGAAACACCCTCAAAATAATCAACCCCAAATGGGGCCTTGGTAAAGATTGGTAGATTTAAAACACAGTTTCATGTGAATTAAAAGCTTTATGTTGCTTGTGTTCAGAATCTGCGTTCACTACTAGAAAAGGGGGTATTTGCGTCGGCTCTCTGCCGTCGCAAAAAGTTATTTGCGTCAACATTGAGGCGACAAATGGGGGGAGGCGACTGTCTGGGTCGCAAAAGGGTTTTTGTGATGGCACGTAGCCGACGCAACTATTTACGACGGCACTATTTTCGACGCAAATACTTATTAAAAATCATGTTTTTACCGTCGCAAATGGTAGCAACAGCTTTGTATTCTTTTAGCGACAGCAATGGCCGATGCAAATACTATTTACAAATGTGTTTTTGCAACCGCACAATGCCATCGCAAATACCATTTAAAATATATTTATTTGTCACTGCATGATGACCGTCGCAAAAACTTTTTGTGACGGTTTAACTCGAAGCAAAAAATATATAAAACTCTAAAAAATATAAAAATGTATAATACTATTGGTTTTAGCGCCGATACAGTTTTGATGCAAAAAATAAAAATTTATCTATTCATTCACATCCAAACATTTATTCATTTATCTATAACAATATATCAAATGTCATCTCTTTATAACAGTATTCATATTCGTTCAATTGCATATCAAAATATTTAAAAAGCACATATTTATCAAATATAAATCAAAACATATTAAAAATTGCACTAAATATGTCTCAAAACAATATTTAAGTTTTAACAAGTATAATTCAAAATAAATCTTTTTTCATCGCCAATTCCTTTGCTCCATTATCACTTAATCTTTCTCCTTCTCTAATACTTAAAAATCAATTAAAATCATTTTGAAACATGATAAGTATTTAAATCATACAATACACGTATTTCATCCTTGACCACTATAAGAAAAACAGAAGTTAGCTCAAACCATGGAATTTAATGGGCATGGAAAAGTAACAGTATAGCACCAAGATTTTACTTAATGTAGCAGTTGGCAACCTGAAGCTGCAGGATCTAGAAGCACCAATTTCAACTCTATATTTACAAAATTTTTGGTGATTGTGATGATCCAAACTGGATCATAGCAGTATCATAACGCAATTTGCGATTAAAGGTGGCTAACTTGCTGCCTGAGTCCTCTAATAAACGGTTGAAGGCAATGAAGTTGTTGAAAATCAAAGTTACAAGTAGAGGAAGGGGATGGAAATCAAGCCAAACTGGTGAATAACTGGAAAAGGAGGCTGAAAAGGCTTTAGTCGAGGGAAGGATTATCTTCAGAATATCCCTAAGGTCAAATATGACTTATTCTGAAAAAAAAGGTTCCAATTGATGAGGTAGAAGCACCAGAAGAAGCACAGGCATATTTTCCTTAAGAAGCAAAAGTTGAAAGCAAACAATTGGATGATATTTGTTTCAAATTAACTGCAATTTGAAAAATCCTCTGCTCCTCCAGATTATGCTAAAAGCATGTATATGAATATATATGAGTAATTTTACTAGATAACTAGCATTTGCTTAAATAGTCTTTAGCAAGACACACCCCTTGCAGTAACCGGGACTTAAAACCTGCACTTGTACGGCTAGTTGTTGATGCCATAATTGTCACAACTCTAAGCACACTCTAGTAGGATGAGAGTCGCGACTGATCTCTGGTTTGCAATTTTAGAATATAACTAAAAGAATAAATTAATGAACTAAATTTCTTTAAAATCCATTTCAGTTACAACTGTCCCAAAATATCTATTGCTACAGTAGTATTTCAGAAACAAAAAATTCCTTTAATTTTCAATTAATCTAGTTCTTTATTAGCCTTTACTTCATAATTATCAACCGCATCGTGGTTATAAATACGAAGTTTAAGCTAAACAATCCAATAAGTAATCAAATAGTACACAAAACAATCAAGAACTATATATATGAGTTTCAAATATGAAGGGAAAGTAAGGATCAATACCCAAGAGTAAGAATCAAATCTCTCAGTTGTCCTCTGTGGACACTCTAGTGGTCTGTACCCTGTTGTGGGTGTGGGTCCCTATCTATCTCCAAGTTGTTCATAAGCAGACACTCTAAGGGTCTTTATACTCTAAGAACAGACCATAGCGATCACCGCCTTTCTCAGACCTAATCGCAAAAATGATAACACAATAACAAAAAACGGCTCAACACATAATTTTGTAATCAAGACTAGTTTCATACTAGATTCATACTTTTGGAAAACAATATAGGAATAAAAAAGATCATCTTTATAATCATTAAAGCATTTCAAGAATAGTAGTTGATATAGAAAATACTAAAATGTAGAAGGTCACTTAAAAGTAAACAAATACTTTTCTCACTTTCTTTTTCTTATGTTTTGAGTAGAGTTCAACGAAAGAATAAATTTTTGTAGGATTCTCTTCTATTTATACATGCATTTACAAACATAACATGGATATTAAGTAGGAGGCGTCAACACTAGATCAAATAAGATATGAGTCATCTTAACCAAGCAGGATGTGCTGACATAATAAGGAAGTAAAAGATGATTCACATGAAACATGAGTGTTTAGCATGAAGTGTCCAAATCTTTTTTTTTTCTATTGTTCATAAATATGTGAGTTTTCAAACTTATTCGTGGTTTGTTTCCAAATCCTTCATATGTTCTTTCCCAGTTCTGTTACTGCATGATGATCATATAGGTCAATACTGAAGAAATCTGGAGACTGCTTCCTGCAGTTAAAGTACTGTGGGAGAAGAATAATGGACTAAGACCGTTGAAATGGCTTACAGGGTGAAATAAAAGGTATTATCTAAGTAAAGGCAAAAATTGGTTGAAGAAGACAGTTTCAGTGTATTAAGTTGCTTGAAAATATAAGAACATTTCCGGCTGAAATTTCAGATAGATACTATTGTACGGTATTGGATGCTATTTGAGAATACTAATACGAAAATGTATAAGATCATCAAATTAAGGTTTTGGGCAGAAAACTAAAGAGATGTAGGGGCCGGTTGCAATCAAGACAACTAATCTTAGTCAAGAAATTTGGAATTGCCCTAGGTTGGGATCACATGAATCTTCAAGAACTTCTAAAGGTATTCTCTAATTTAATCTCCGTTGAATAGGATGAGTTTATAGATGTATATTGTAGACGCATAATAGCACAATTCTCTTGTATTTTTGCCAGGAGAAGGATTCTGAGAGAACTTTGAACTTCAACTGGTAGCACTAACTTCTTTTTTATTTTTTTGTTTTGTTTTTCTTTTGATAGATCAAGTATGTATCTACTTGTTTAAAAGAATTGTAAGGGGGCGCCATCCATGTAAACTAGGCATAATCATAGAAAAAGGAAGTCAAAACTCAAAAACTAAATGCCCCTCTTCAAAATGGATCTCAGCCGAGCATTCTACCCAAGAAACGGTAGGCTCAAAAAATTTCCTCTTGGCCTTAAATGAGAACAGAAAGTTAGAGAAAACGAGTTATCTTCAAATGTGCATTGATTCTCTTCTCCCTAAATACACTACATTAAGCGCATTGTCCCTATCCCACTCTCAACATTATTTTTACCTTTTACTTATAAAACTAAGCACGTAGGCACTACAATCCACACCTTTTGTAGATGAAAGCTTAAAATCTACTAAGGTTGGCATCACCCTGTCAATCAGATTATATTAACCCATAATTAGCCTATCTATTTGTGGCATGATCCTTGTATTATTAGCTATATATTTTAGCTTCTTATTTAGTTAGATAGGATTGATGTAATTGCTGAAATTCAACCACGTAATTAGCTCTTAATTGGCTATAACATTGTTATATAATGGGAAGAACTCTCACTATGAGGCATTGAATAAAATTGATATGGTATCAGAGCCATAATCGTATCGTAGATTGCCCTATTGTTTTCTTCCGGCACAGGCACCGTCGTTTTCTTCTTTCTCGTTTTTTGGTTCGCGAACCCTAGCCCTTGACGCCCTTCGACCTCGCCGGCCTCCAAAACCCTAGCCACTGCATCTCTGGCTTTTGGCGATCACTTCTCAGCACTTGACGACCTCGCCGACCTCCGGTGACTCTAGTTCCTGGTTCCTTCGTTCACGTTGGCAACCTCCCTGGTTGCGCCGACTCTGTTTGTTTTCTTGGTTTGTGCCTCTTTGTTTCTCTTTGGTTCGTGACTAGTTCGCGACTTTAGTATTCTCTTGGGTCATCGCTTCTGGTTTGCAACGACTCAGGATCTCTTGGGTCGCAACTCTCTAGCTCTCTCTGGTTTTCTCTGTTATAAGAGAATAATAGATTATCAGAAAGCTTAGCCTCTCAATTGGAGAGGTCCAATATATATAATAACTACAAAGATATGTACACCAAAACCCTAATAGGCCCTTTCAGCTAATGGGCCTATCTACAGGTATTATATACTTACATCTACTAATATCACTTACACTCTCCCTCAAGCTGGAGCATAGATATCAATAATGCATAGCTTGTTACAAATATAATGAACTCGTAGATCCACTAATGACTTGGTAAAGATATCTGCAAGTTGTTCTGTTGTCTTCATATGACCCAAGGATATAATACCCTTCTGACACTTTTCACGGACAAAATGACAGTCAACTTCAATATACTTTGTTCTCTTGTGAAATACTGGGTTATTAGCAATATGCATAACTGCCTAGTTATCACACCACAACCTTGTAGGTTCCGTCATAGGCATGCCAATCTCTTCTAGGAGCTGTCGTGTCCACATAACCTCAGTAGTTGCCATTCCCATGGCTCAGTACTCAGCTTCAGCACTCGACCTCGCTACAACGTCCTATTTCTTGCTTTGCCAAGAAATCAGATTCCCTCAAAGAAATATAGAGTATCCTGAGGTCGATCATCTATCACTAGGAGATCCCGCCCAATCTGCATCCGAATACCCCTCCAGGCTGAGGTGTCCATGATTCTTGAAAATCAGTCCTTTACCAGGATGAGCTTTCAAGTATCTCAATATACGAAGTACGGTCTGCCAATGATTTGTTATCGGAGACTCCATGAACTGACATACCACACTTACTGCAAAGGCAATGTCTGGACGTGTCATGGTGGTGAGATAATTCAATTTTCCCAATAACCGTCTATATTTCTCTGGATGAGAGAACAACTCACTATTATCATCTTTGCCTAACTTTTGACCTGGATCCATAGGAGTCTCACTGTCTCTGCTTCCCTGAACCCCTGCCTCAGATAGGATGTCAAACACAGATTTCCGTTGGGAGAGAAAGATGCCATCTTTCTTCTGTGCCACTTCCATGCTAAGAAAGTACTTTAGGGCCCCCAAATCTTTGGTTTGGAACTGGCTCTGTAGAAAGGTCTTCAGATTACTAATCCCAGCAGTGTCATCTCCTGTAATCACAATGTTATCAACATACACAACTAGCATAAGAAATCCATGTCCCGAGCGACGATAAAAGATACTCGGATCTTTCCCACATTGGCGCAAGCCAAACGTCTGAGCCACTGAACTGGATCGACCAAACCACGCCCATGGGGACTGTTTAAGGCCATAAAGGGAGCGTTTGAGGTGACATACTTTCCCATTCTCCCCTTGAGCAACAAACCCCGGAGGTTGCTCCATGTAAACTTCCACCTGTAGATCTCTATGTAAGAAATCATTCTTGACATCGAGCTGATGCATGGGCCACCCGCGGGTTGCAGCCAGAGAAATGAGCAAGCGGATAGATGGCATCTTAGCTACTGGCGAGAATGTATCAAAGTAATCCACGCCATAAGTCTGAGCATAACCCTTGGCCACCAAGCGAGCTTTCAACCTGGCCAACAAACCATCAGGATTGACCTTAATAGTGTAGACTCACTTGCAGCCAATAGCGTGATTATTGGGAGGAAGATGAACGAGCACCCAAGTCTGATTATATTCCAAAGATACCAATTCTTATGCCATAGCCCGGCGCCATCCAGAATCAGTAACTGCCTCTTGTAATGTCCTGGGAAGAGACACAGAATCTAGGGTGAAAATCAAGCACTGAGTAGAAGTAGAAAGTCCCTTATAGGATTGCACATAAAGAGGATTGTCACGACAGTGGCGATAACTTGTACGATGAGTAATAAGAGCAGTACTTACAGTCTCAAGGGATGAGCTTGGATCCGGTGGCGGGATGACTGGCTCGTTAGAGGCCGCAGGAGAGTAGGCTCACCATCTTGTAGAGGTCCTGGACTAGGAGCTGGAGTCGGCACTAAAGTAATACGATATAACAAGAAATCAACATCCACAGAGGATAGAGCAAGATTCGATTGGACAGAAGACGGATAGTAAGATTGTGACTCGACGAAGGTAACGTCACATGACACCACAAATCGACCATGATCAGGAGAATAACACCGATAGCCCTTCTGAGTTTGGAAATACCCAAGGAAGATACACTTCAAAGCTCGAGCATCTAATTTTGAAACGGAGGGTCGAGTATCACGAACATAACATACACAACCAAAGACTCGAAGAGGAAGAGAAAAGAGACACCGATTAGGAAAAATGACTGAGTGCGGGGTCTGGCCTTGGAGAACAGTTGACAGCATTCGATTGATGAAGTAACATGCCGTAAGTACAGTTTTACTCCAGAATTGCTTCGGTACCTTCATATGGAACATAATGGCACGAGTCACCTCGAGAAGGTGACGGTTCTTCCTTTCGGCAACACCATTCTGTTATGGAGTATCAGGGCAGGAATGCAGGATGACTGATGAATGATACCGGGCTGTATGAGAAATGTTGACAGCTGATTTGAAAAGTATTCTCCACCGTTGTCATTGCGTAGGTATCGGATGGTAGTATTAAATTGATTCCGCACTTCCGCATAGAATGATGTAAAGAGTGAATATAATTCAGACCGGTGCTTCATTAAATATAAAAAGGTAACTCTCGAATAATCATCTACAAAAGATACAAAGTAACGAAAGCCCAATGTCAAAATCACAGGACACGGACCCCACACATATGAATGAAAAATCTCGAAAGGGGAACTAGCTCTTTTATTTATTCTCGGGTAATATGGCACACGCAGGTGCTTTGCAAACTGACACGACTCACAAAGAAAAGGGGAAACAGACTTCAAATTGGGACACAAAACTCTAAAACTAGACACTGAGGGATGACCAAGACGGCAATGAACATCAAAATAAGACGTAGATATGCTAAAGCAAGCTACAGGGCCAGGAACCTCATCCAAGATGTACACTCCTCCATCCACATGACCCCTACCAATAGTCTTCCTTATCGCAGGATCCTGAAACACACAATAATCAGGATAAAATGAGACCGAGCATTGCAAATTCTGGGTAATCTTGCTAACAGACAGTAAATTGAAAGGTGAACTCGAGAGGTGCAAAACTGAAGTGAGAGGAAACAAAGGTGTAGGATTCATTGAACCACGACCCTTAATCATAACAGATGATCCATTAGCCACAGTGACTGAAGTGGAGTTTCCAAATGGCCGATAAGAAGATAAAATACCTGCAGTACCAGTCATGTGATTGGACGCACCAGAGTCGATGACCCAGGTGGGAGTAGAGGTGGCAGCGGATGCTGTAGGGTTACCTGTCTGACCAAATGTGGTTGTGGGATGTGTTTGTGGATTAGTCAGCTGAAATTGAGTAAAATGTGCATATTCCTCATCCGTCATCTCCACAACCTTCTTTTCTGGTTGGTGGACTGTTATCGAGTCAGTGGCACATTAGCAGCATAAGATGACCCAGATCCTGGTCTGTCTTTTAATTTTTAGTAGTTCCTTTGAATATGGCCTGTAGCTCCACAGTGGTGACACACTCTCGTATCACGCCCACCATCACGGCCATAACCACAACCACCACGCCTGCCTCCCCCTCACCCATGACCGCCAGTAGTAGTCACGAGAGCAGATTTATCAGATATGTCAGATGAGAGCTCAAGATCCAAGCCTGCAAGAAACCAGATAACACCAAGTTGCTCCCGTTGCTCCTGCATCTTCCTCACATCAGTGGTCAAGGGCATAAGAGTGGTAAACTCATCATAAAGGGTCTTGAATTCAGCAAAGTAATCGTCGAGAAGTTTCCCCTGTTGATTCAGGTTGAAGAAGCCTTTCAGGACATCAAACAAGTGAGAAATTATTGGTGTTTGAGTATAAGAGATCCAGAGAGTCCCATAACTCCTTGACAGTATTGGCATTGCTTACCAATACTTTGACCTTTCTATCCATAGAATTAAGGAGTTGGAAAAAAATCCTTGCATCCTCCTGTAACCAGCTATCAAAATCTACTTAGAATCTGAGGGGTCATCCTTCAAGAGGCTCTCTTTCCCGTGGCCCCTAAGGGTCATTAAGATAGTCTTTCTCCACATTGAAAAGTTAGTACCATCAAGTTTTTCATCCATAAGTCGTGAGGATGAAGAAATAATCTCTGTAACACTGCTCTGTGAGCCTTTAGAGAGGCTAGATCCACTGGACAGGGTTCCCTCAATCATTGCAATACGTCACAAGAATTAATAAATAAATCCTCTTGATAAATAAATCCTCTTGAGTTGGAACAGCAAACTAGTAACAGTAACAAATAAATTAATCACCTCGCAGGTCAAACAATAGCCGAACAGTAACCAAACAGAAGAACTGGTAATCTCTCAGGCGCACCTTGCAGGCCAAACAATAGTCGAACAGTAACCAAACAGGAGAACTGGTAATCTCTTAGGCGACGCCAACCGAAACCCTTGCCGAACCCTTGTCAACTCCACTGGACCCTCGTCGAACCCTTGCCGACTGTCAAACACTTCAGTCGAACCCTTGCCGACCATCGAAACCCTTTACTGGACCCTTATCGACCATCGAAAACCAAGAAAAAGGCCTTTTCACGTCGAAACTGCAAGGACAAGCCTTGCCGACCACCGAAAGCTCAGGAATAGGGCTTGCCGACTGCCGAAAGCTCAAGATCAAGCCTTGCCGACGCCGGAACTGCAAGGACAAGCCTTGCCAACCACCAAAAAACCAAGAACAGACCTTGCCGACGCCAACAATCGAACCCTCGCCGACTTTCAGTCGAACCCTTGTCGATTTCAAACCCTCGACGACAGTAATCGAACCTTCGTCGACTGTCATGTGAACCCTGGAACACTTCAACCGAACGCTCGTTGATCACCGAAATCCCAGGAAGAGAGCTTACTTGGCGCCAAAACTAAAACAGGTTAGGGTTTTACTTAACCTCGCTTTGATACCATGTTATGAGAGAATAATAATAGATTATCAGAAAGCTTAGCCTCTCAATTGGAGAGGTTCAATATATATAATAACTACAAGGATATGTACACCGAAACCTTAATGGGCCCTTTTAGCTAATGGGCCTATCTACAGGTATTATACACTTATATCTACTAATATCACTTACATTCGTCTAGTTCGCGATTGTGGTTCTCGTGATTTGTTGGTCTTCTGCTTCTCGTGGTTCACGTGCTTCTCTGGTTCTCACGCCCCTGCTCGTGAGTTTGTGTTACTGGTCCTTCTAGTGTTTGTGGTTTATCATGCCTACTAACGAATTTCTCGGGGTCCATTTTACTGGAAAAAATTATTCTGCTTGGGAATTTTAGTTTCAACTGTTTGTTATGGGAAAAGAGTTATGGGGTCATATTGATGGAAGTGACCCGGTTCCAACTGAGATATCTAAATTGGCTCAATAGAAGGTCAAAGATGCTAGAGTAATGTCATGGATCTTAGGATCTATTGATCCTTAGATTGCCTTATATCGAGGCCGTACAAGTCTGCTAACGGTATGTGGAATTTTTTGAAGAAAGTTTATAATCATGACAACACAGCCCGACGTTTTTAGTTGGAATATGAGATTGCCAATTACACTCAGGGTGATCTCTCCATTCAAGATTATTTTTCTAGGTTTCAGAACTTATGGGGTGAATTTGCTGATATGATTTATGCTAAGGTGCCAGCGGCATCTCTCTCTACTGTTCAAGAAGTTCATGAATAGAGTAAGAGAGACCAATTTTTGATGAAATTACGGCCTGAATTCGAAGCAACCCGGTCTAATTTGATGAACCGCGATCCCTCTCCTTCATTGGATATCTGTTTTGGAGAATTAATTCGAGAGGAGAAACGTCTTGCCACATACGTCATTTTTTAGCAAGATAAAATGTCATCTAATGCCGTTGCATATGCGGAAGGTTCAATGTTTCAGTTGCAAGGAAGCACATTCATGCTCACTGTTCAAAGAAATCTTGCACTTATTGTAAGAAGCTGGGCCATATTATCAAAGAATGTCCTATTCGTCCCTAGAACCGTCCAGCACATGCCTATCAGGCTGCGGTTGGTCCTTCTTCTTTTGCTGGTTCCTCTATGGCTGGTGATCAAACTGTCCTTACTCCAGAGATGGTTTAGCAGATGACTATGTCAGCATTTTCTGCCTTAGGGCTCCAAGGTAATGGTACTACTACCTCTCAATCTTAGCTTGTTGATTTTGCTACATCCAATCATATGATTAGATTAACCGACTCTCTTTGCAATGTTCGCCCTTATCAGGGTTCATCCTAGATTCAGATAGCTAATGGGAGTCATTGAGCTATTGATGAAATCGAGGATATTAATTCCTCTTTCAGGGATATTTTTGTATCTCCTGAACTTTCTACTAGTCTTATCTCGGTTGGCCAGTTAGTTGATAATAATTGTGATGTTCATTTCTCCCGTGATGGTTGTCTTGTGCAGGATCGAGCGCCAGGGAAGATACTCGCGAAGGGGACTCAAGTTGGCAGACTTTTTCTTTAACACTTTTCTGTTCCTAGTTTTTCTTTGGCTTGTATGACAGTTCATTCTCAAAGTGTTATATGGCACAAACGTTTGGGTCATTCGAACTCAGTTGTACTGTCTCATATGTTAAGCTCGGGTTTGTTAGGCAATAAAGAACATTTTTCTAATGCTTTGTCTTTTGATTGTTCAGTATGCAAACTTGGTAAAAGTATAACTCTTTCATTTCCTTCTCATGGTAGTCGTGCTGCAAAATGCTTTGATATTTTGCATAGTGATGCTTGGGGTATTTCTCCTGTAATTTCTCATGCTCGATATAAATATTTTGTGACATTCATTGATGATTTCAGTCGATATACTTGGGTTTATTTCTTCGGTCCAAATCTGAGGTCTTGTCTATTTTTCAAACCTTTGTCGCATTATTGAGACTCAATTTTCTATAGGTATTAAGATTTTGCGGTCTGATTCTGGTGGGGAATACATGTCCCACGAGTTTCATGATTTCTTACACCATAAAGGCATTGTGACTCAAAGCTTCTGTCCTTATACCCCACAGCAAAATGGTGTGGCCGAACATAAGAATCGCCATCTATTGAATGTTGTTCGCACCGTATTGCTTGAGTCCTCTGTTCATTCTAAATTCTGGGTTGAGATATTATCTACCGCAGTTTACTTAATTAATAGATTGCCCTCTCAGGTCTTGAATTTTGATTCTCCTTATTTTCGTTTGCATCATCAGCATCCTAGCTATCTTAATTTGTATATACTTTTAGATGTGTTTGTTTTGTTCATTTACCTTCTCATGAATGTCACAAACTTTCTACTCAGTCTGTTAAATGTGTCTTCATGGGTTATAGTATTTCTCACAAAGGCTATGTTTGCTATGATCCTGGTTCAAATAAATTCCGTACTTCTCGTAATGTTGTTTTCTTTGAAAATCAATATTACTTTTCTACTCATGTTGAGCCCTTACTTGTTATTAGTGTTCTTCCTTGTTATGATGAACTATCTTCTCTTCCTGAACGGTTCAAACCTGGTATTGTGTATACTCGACGTCCACCGACTTTGCCCTCTCTCGAGCTTGACCTTTCCCCCGCACCTGATCCACTAGCATCTGCGTCTCTTGAGCTTGACATAGGTCCTGCCCCTGATCCTCGACGCTCTACACGAGTATCACGCCCTCCTGATTGGTATGGTTTTAATGCTACTTTAACTTCTATTCCCATTCCTACATGCTTTTCTAAGGCTATTAAACATGAATGTTGGCAGAAAGTGATGGATGAGGAACTTAGGGCTCTCTAGGTTAATCTTACATGGCACGTGGTTCCTTGCCCGTCTCACATTAAGGCCATTGGTTGTAAATGGGTTTACTCTATCAAGCTCTGCTATGATGGAACTCTGAACCGGTATAAGGCACGGTTGGTTGCCCTTGGGAACAAGCAAGAGTATGGGGTGGACTATGAGGAGACTTTTGCTCCAGTAGTCAAGATGACTATGGTGCACATGGTTATTTCTATTGCTACTTCCCAAGGCTGGCCACTTCATCAAATGGATGTCAAAAACGCATTTATTCATGGTGATCTCAAAGAAGACATTTACATGGCTCTCCCACCTGGTGTTTCCTCCTCTTCTTCAGATGTATGTAAGTTGAAGCGATCTCTCTATGGGCTAAAACAGGCTCTCCGAGCATGGTTTGACAAATTTCGAACTACCCTGCTTTAGTTTTTCTTTTAGCAAAGCCAATATGACTCTTCTTTGTTTCTTTGCAAGACCTCTGCTGGTATTGTTCTTTTTCTGGTTTATGTTGATGATATTGTTATCACCGGGACTAATTCTGCTTTGATTGATCGTCTCCAGTAGCATCTTCACGCCACTTTTCATATGAAGAATCTTGGTCCTCTAACGTACTTCTTGGGATTAGAAGTTCACACTGGTCCTTCGGGAATCTTTCTAAATCAACATAAGTACACACAGAATTTAATTACTTTGGCTGGTCTTCAGGATATTTCTTCTGTGGATACTCCTCTGGAAGTTAACACAAAGTATCGTCGTGAGGAGGGTGATCTCCTTCCTGATCCTACTGTGTATCGCTAACTGGTGGGTAGCTTGAACTATTTGACTATTACTCAGCCTGGTATTTCCTTTGCTGTCCAGCATGTTAGCCAATTTATGCAGACTCCACGTCATTTACATTTAGCTTCCGTTCGTCGTATCATTCGATATCTTCGGGGGTCTCCTAGCCGTGGATTGTTCTTCCCTGCTAGCTCTCTTCATCTCGTTGCTTATAGTGATGCTAATTGGGCCGGTTGTCCTGATACTCGGCGGTCTGTCACAGGCTGGTGCCTCTTTTTTAGAGATTCTTTGATTTCTTGGAAGAGTAAAAAGCAGGCCCGGGTTTCAAAATCTTCTACTGAATCTGAATACCGTGTGATGTTTGCTGCTTGTTCTGAGATTAGTTGGCTTCGTGGGCTTCTTGCTAAGCTAGGTTTCTCTCTGCCTGATCTCACTCCTCTCCATGCTGACAACACTAGTGCTATTCAGATTGCTGCTAATCCCGTTTATTATGAGCACACGAAGCATATTGAGGTGGATTTTCACTCTATTCGGGAGGCACTGAACACTCGCGTCATTTCTCTTCTTCACATTTTCACTAATCTCCAGATTGCTGACATCTTTACGAAAATCATGACTCGCCAGCGCCATCAGTTTCTCGTGGGCAAATTGATGCTTCTTGATTGCCCCACATCAATTTGAGGGGGGATGTCAGTCAGATTATATCAACCCATAATTAGCCTATCTATTTATGGCATAATCCTTGTATTATTAGCTGTATACTTTAACTTCCTATTTAGTTAGATAGGATTGATGTAATTGCTGAAATTCAGCCATGTAATTAGCTCTTAATTGGCTCTAGCATTGTTATATAATGGGAATAACCCTCACTATGAGGCATTAAATAAAATTGATGGTGCTATAAAAATCTCAAATATAAATCTAGCTCTGCCTCAATGACATTACTGAGTGAGCAAGTAAAATTAAATCAAACCCTCTCAATTTGATTACTTACATAAATCTATAAGAAAGAGAAATATGAAGAATTGCAGTTTATCTTTCATTATAGAATAATAATAAAACATATACGTAGAGTGAAAATTGGTCTGAACACCTTGAAATATTAAACAAAAGTGAGTTTAATTGTGAAAGAATTAGATGTGTGTTTTCTAAAAACAAACCCAAACAATGTATATTCTGCAATAAATTAGTACAGTTCAGTGGGACTAAACACATGGACATTAAGATAAAATAAAAGCATCTTAAGAGCAACAAAATCGACCACAAGGACTAATGCGATACCGGCAAGGAAAGGCGTAGGCGGCGTGAGGCAAGGCGACCGCGGCTCTGGTAATGAAGTGCGACGGTGGTGCTGGTAATGAAGTGCGACGACAAGGAAGGGAGAGGGAGAGGGCGCAACGGCAGCGCGGTGGTAGGGACTCAATGATGGTGCGGCGGTGGTAAGGACTCAACGATGGTGCTGCGGTGGTAGGAAGTGCCGTGGTGTTGTAGCTTGAAGGGGGAGAGAGAGAGAGAGAGAGAGAGAGAGAGAGAGAGAGAGAGAGAGAGAGAGAGTTAGGAGGGTGACAGTGGAGTGTAGCAAGGTTAGCTTAGGTTTCGGCAGTGTGGTGGTGGAGTAAGGCTAGTGGCAGTAGAGATGGAAGAGGGAGGGAGAGAGAGAGAAAGAGAAGTTGAGAAAGAAATCGTTCAATCTGATTAGGGTTTTAGGGCACAAAACTATTTAGGGGAAAAGGGGCAAAAATCCCGCTTAAACCAAAACTACGTAGTTTTAATTAAAAGTGTTTGCGATGGGAAACATACCGTCGCTAATAAATTTTTTTTGCGACTAACGTTTTTGCCACAAATAATTTACCGTCGTAAATAATTAATTTTTACTTATTTATGTCGGCCATGTTTGTCGTCTAAAAAAAAAGTACTTTTTGCGTCGGCTATAATTACCGTCTAAAAAAAATACCTTTTGCGCCAGCAAATGTGCCGACGCAAAAAATTCGAGGCAAAAGGTACTTTTTCTAGTAGTGGTTATTCATCCATACCAAATTACTCTGTCTCTAAATACAATTTCCACACTGTAAAGTGAAAATTTTAAAGGAAAGAACGAGCTAAACATTCTTATGGTTACCTACCATCAATGTTTATAAATTGAAAGCACGTCAGGACTGTAACATTTACTGTTAAGGTTTTTTAGTGAGGAAGTAGAAAATAAAATAGAAAGCAAATTGGTCGAACCAAGCTCGTCATTTTACAATTTAGGAATGTCCAAGTGATATACCTTACCCATAATGGGAACAAGTAAGCAGAACCAGAACTTGGCCGCGATCTGCTCCTGCTCCTACTCGTCCCATGCCTTATTTCTCTTGGCATGGGTTTTCCTTGCTGATCTGGTTTCACCACCACTTGCGAATCCTCCTGCAATGGTTCTAATTTCCAAACGGGGGAGATCCTCATGCTTTTTGGGTTGGTTAGGACCGGGGCGATCATCCTTTGGGGGTTTATTTTATTCCTTCCGTCGAGCATGGATCGCAAAACGGTCCAATAGCCCATGTCCGATCATCTTCTCTATCTGCTCACTTAGGTCATAGCAATCCTCTGTGTCGTGATCGTGGTCTTTGTGAAAGTGGCAATACTTGCTTTTGGACTACCACGCGGGATCAGTTCTTAGCTTAGTTGGCCATTTTAGATATGGGTCCCCCATGATGTGGAGCAAGACCTGCTCCATTAGGGTAGCAAGAGGTGTAAAGTCCTTATACGTAATCCCGTCAGCTCTGCGATATGGGGGGTCTTCTAATTTCCTGGTCTGGTCGGCCCTCCCAGGCAACGTTCGCCGGTCGGCCTCCCTAGGCCTCTTCTCCAATTTGGACAGCGCGTCTCCATCTTTCATACGTCTCGCATCGACAGCATCTTCTGCGTTCATATGCTTCTAAGCCTTGAGCATCAACTTAGTTATGTCCGTCGAGAGGGTTTTCGATAGAGAAAAGAGGAACCACAACGGCAATAGGCCGCCAATGAAGGCCATCAAGGCCACATTGCCGTTCATCCACCTAGAGGGCTTCCCGATTAAACTGGTTGACATAATCCCGAAGGCACTATCCCTTTGCTTGTTTGATGTTCAACAGATAAGTCACCGACTTCCTATGTCGTTGCCCTCCGATGAAATGACTAAAGAACAACTTACTCAATTGGGCAAAAGATTTTATAGACTCGGGCTTCAACTTTGTGAACCAAATTCGTGTCAGGCCCCACAAAGTGGTAGGAAAAGCTCTGCACATGATTACTTCTGGTACGGTATGGAGGCACATCATGGAATTATAACTGTCCAAGTGGTCTAATGGGTCACACATCCCATCAAACATGTCGACAAACAACATCTTGAACTTAGGGGACCGCTATAACAGAATAAGGTGGAATCTGAGATTACTTCACGAACCTCTCATTCCACTTGCCTTCTGATTAGAATATTAGACTGGTCAGCTATGTTTCCTCTCCCCCATTGCCCCAGATCATCTCCCTTGGGTTTTTGGAGAGTTATGTTGGACCCTCGTGGGCTCTGTCATGGGCGTCTTATGGTATCTTGGGGTCTTTTATCAATCTCCCCATCAATAGTCCCCTATTCTTGATCAATCTTCTTGCCAAGGAAATGGGTCAAGAATACAAGAGGTATATGACCTGCTTTAAATGCCTTAGAGTATCGTTTCTCCCCACGAACCTTCCTTTCATCCACATGTGGCCAAGCGTGGAGGGTATCTGTCACATTCTGAGGGTTCTCTGTGGTAGCGCCTTTAATGCCTCCGTACGACTCTTTGAATGTTAGAATTATTGTAGAGTGTGAGAGAGAAAATGAGGAAGAGAGAGAATCAGAATAACAATGAATGAGAGCATAACAACCTAGGGTTTACACCCTATCACTTGTTATTTATAATAGAACCAAGAAATACTAAAAATACAATAATACCCTCAACTTAACACTCCCCCTCAAGTTGAGACATAGTTATTTTTCATGTCCAACTTGCATACAATGGGTTGAAACATTTTACTATTAAGCCATTTGGTAAAAATATCAGCTAATTGATCTGCAGATTTCACAAAGGGCATACATATTAATCATTTCCTTGATAAAGTGTCGATCAATCTCTATATGCTTCGTTCTGTCATGCTGAATAGGGTTATGAGCAATATTAATGGCAGCCTTGTTGTCATAGTACAACTTCATAGGTTTGTCACACTAAATACCAAAATCCTTCAATAGGACTCTGAGCCAAATGAGTTCGCAGATGCCATGTGCCATAGCCCAATACTCAGCTTCCGCACTTGATCGAGCTACCACTGTTTGCTTTTTACTGCACCAAGTAACCAGATTACCCCGTACAAATGTGCAATACCCAGATGTAGAGCGTTTGTCATCAACTGAACCAACCCGATCTGCATCTATGAAAGCTTCTAATGTCAAATGGCCGTGACGAGAGAATAAGAGCCCTTTGCCAGGTGTAGACTTAAGATATCGCAGAATACGATAAGCAGCGTCAAGATGTACACTGCGAGGATCATGCATGAACTGACTGACATCCCCCACAGCATATGCAATGTCGGGTCTGGTGTGAGACAAGCATATTAGTCTTCCCATAAGCCGCTGAAATTGGCCCTTGTTGACAGATTCTCCATCACCACTATGGACTCGATGATTAGTCTCGATAGATGAATCTGCAGGTCGACATCCCATCATACCAGCTTCATCAAGAAGGTCAAGAATATACTCTTTGAGAAATTAAGATCCCATTATATGATCTAGCCACCTCAATTCCAAGAAAATATCGTAGTGCCCTAAAATCTATCATCTCAAATTTTTTCGCTAGATTTGCCTTAAGACGTGATGCCTTCTCAGAATCATTACCTGTCACAACTATATCATCAACATAGACAATAAGAACAGTGATCTTATTATTGCCTTGCTTGATAAACATAGTATAGTCTGCTTGATTTTGTCGGTACCCAAATCTTAGCATGGCCTTGAAGAAACGATCAAACCGCACTTGAGGAGATTATTTTAGTCCATATAGGGCCTTCTTCAATTTGCACACCTTTTCTTAAGTTTCACGAGATGAGAATCCAGGTGGTACATCTATATATACTTCTTCTTCTAGATCTCCGTGAAGAAATGCATTCTTCACATCCAACTGCTTAAGTTTGAGTAAAGCCTTTAGCAACTAATCGTGCTTTGAATCTCTCAATTGATCCATCTGCCTTGTGCTTTACTGTAAATACCCATTTACACCCAACTTCCTTCTTCTATTTTGGAAGAGATACTAACTCCCAAGTACCATTCTTTTTCAAGGCTGACATCTTCTCAATCATAGCCTTCTTCCACTTAGGATCCTCAATGGCTTCCTTCCAATCCCGTGGAATCAATATAGAGGACAAGGAGGAGACAAAGGCACGATATGGAACTGATAAAGAATTATATGAGATAAAATTAGAAATTGGGTGTTGGGTACATGTCCTAACGCCTTTGCGAAGAGCAATAGGTAAATTAGAAGTGTTAAGATCAACAACAGATGACTCATTACCAGGAGGTTCAGCGTGAGAATTTGAACTGGAGGATGGAGGTAACAACTGACAAGATGGTAGTGTCACACGAGCCATTTGATCTTTCGAGCGTCGAGTATAAGTACGCAGATCCTCTTTGTCTAAGGGTTCACCAACATCCTGTTCAGTTCCATCCTTACTGGGTTCCGTCTCCTCTTCACCAGGAGCCAGAACAGGTGAAGTAAGATTCGGGAAAACCAAACCTCGAGACTCCTGAGTGGGTGTATCCAATGGTAACATCTCTTCTAAGCTAGAGGCCTCCCCTTGAAGAGATGTCTGAGGAGAGTGAAAAAAAGGCATGGACTCCCAAAAGGTAACATCTTTACTGATAAATCTTTTGTGGGTGACCGGATCATAGCATTTATAACCCTTTTGGGTAGCAGAATAATCAATGAAGACACATTTGATAGCCTTAGAGTCCAATTTCCCACCAGGGTATTTTGGTGCATGAACAAAGCAAGTGCAACCAAAAATCTAGGGTGGAAGAGAGGAGACAGGAGAAGACCCGGGAAGAAGCTCCAAAGGTGTTTTGAACTGAAGAACTCTATAAGGTAAATGATTGATAAGATAAGCCGCAGTAAGGACTGTCTCACTCCAAAAAGACTTGGGAACATGCATAGAAATAAGAAGGGAGCGAGTAACCACAAGAAGATGACGATTTTTGCGTTCAACAACGCCATTTTGTACAGGAGTGCATACATAACTGGTCCAGAAAAGAGTACCATGAGCCTCTAGATAGGCACGAAAACCACCATCAAGAAACTCAGTCCCATTATCGGTCTGGAGAATCTTGATGTTGGCATCAAACTGGTTGCAGACCATGCAGTGAAAATTTTGAAAATAGGAAAAAACTTCATTTTTAGTGCGAAGCAAATAAACCCAAGTAACACGAGAATGACAATCAATAAATGTCACAAACCACCGATAACCAGAAATAGAAGTAATAGGTGAGGGATCCCATACATCCGAATGAATAATAGTGAAAGGGAAACCACTGCGTTTATTAACTGAAGGATAAACAGAACGTTTATGTTTTGCAAATTCACAAACCTCACACAAAAAATCATATCTAGAACAACGTTTAACTAAAGAGGAAAAAAGTCTCTAAAATGCCAAAAGAAAGATGTCCCAAACGGCGATGCCACTGAAGTAATTGGAGACAGAGGAGGCCAGCATCAGTATAAAGAGCCTGATCAGATGGTGAAGGTGGAACGGAAGCAGAGGCTGGAACATCCAGTAAGTACAGGCCACCATGTGCACTACCACTGCCAATCATTCTCCCCGTCGCCAGTTCCTGAAATACACAATGAGTAGAAAAAAAGGTTACAAAACAATTTAAGGAACTGGTAAGACGACTAACAGATAAAAGATTAGTAGAAAAATTAGGAACATAAAGGACATAAGATAGTGAAAGTAGAGAAGAGCAAGGAATATAACCTTTGCCAGAAATAGATGATAAAGAACCATCGGCTATTCTAACCTTATCCTTACCAAAACAAGTGGAATAAGACGAAAATATGGTAGAAGAGCCAGTCATATGATGAGTGGCACCAGAGTCAATGATCTAAGGAGTAGGAGAGGCAATTTCACTAAGGGTAATAGGAGAAATACCTGAATGAGCAAAGTTGGAGGAGGAAGGAGAGGCATTGGAAGAGGTAATATCAACCCGAATCATCAGGCGCCTGAGAGTAGTCAACTCCGCCTCAGAAAGAGGGCCAATCTCACCGGATGTGCTAGTAGGGAGCTCAGAGAGATGAGCGTGGGAACTGACAGGTCCACTACGCCCACCACCGCGTCCACTGCCACGTCCTAGAGTAGGACGACCATGTAATTTCCAACAATGATCAATAGTATGACGAGATTTACCACAATGCTCACAATGCAGCTGATCACGGGTGACAAAGCCATACTTCTCCCCAGACTTAATATGACTAGGCTGGCCAGTGCAATGAAGAGATGTGACAGTTAACACAGAACGTTCCTGACTGGAAATAGGAACTATAACATGACGATAGCTCTCTTCTTGCTGAACATAGGCGTATGCTTGTTGCAAGGTGGGAAATGGATCACGACCCAAAATCTGAACACGGATCGGATCATAGTCAACATGGAGACCTGCAAGAAAGTCATATACCCGCTCATTCTCCACCATCTTCTGAAAAGCAGCAGCATCAGTAGTACAAATAGCATGGAAGTCCTGATGATAATCAATCTCACCCCACAGGCTAGTCAGCTCAGCGTAATACTGAGCCAATGAGTGATCTCTCTATTCTAACCTGCAAAGTTTCTTCCTCAACTTATACAACTGGGCATCATTGCTAGTCTGTGAATAAGTCTGAGCAGCAGCGGACCAAATCTGATGTGCCGTATCCAGAAGTAAGAAACTGCGACTAATGGAGGGTTGCATAGAGTGTAACAACCAAGACATAACAAGGGCATTTTCCTCTATCCAACGTGTGCGAGAAGAACCAATGACTGTGGGCAGTGTGGTTTCACCAGTGATATACCCAGACATTCCGCGAGCGGCGATGGCTAAACTTCAGGAACACGACCAAATTAAATAGTTGCTACTGTGCAGCTTGACAAGACTAATTTGAAGGGACGGATTATCAGTAGAAGTCCTTAAACGAGTCAACCTAGTGGCTTCATGACTACCAGAAGGCTTTCCAGTATCAGACATGGCTGTGGGAAACCAAGAATAAGCAGAATGAAACAGAGAGGAGTAATGGACTGTAAACAGAGGCAAACCAAGTAGATCCAAACCACTATAGTACCAGTAAAAAATAGAATCGCATACCAATCGCAGCAAAGCGGGAAACAAAACTAAGAAACGGCTGGAAATCTGCAACCAAACACCCAAGGATGTGCCGAAACCCTCTGAAGAAGACTAAACATAGAAAAAAGAAACAAACCGAGTGAAAAATAAAGGCCAGGTGCGAATAGCCGACTAGCAAAAAAAAACTTCACCTGAGCTTGAAATCAACCCAAAACATCAAAGAGGGTTGATTCGAGCCTCTTACACACTGAGTCGGCACCCGTGAAGGAGAAACAAGCCATCAATTGAAGCAGAAACCGGCGCAATCGCGAGATGACAGAGAGACCCTAGCGGCGCTGAAATTTTGAAAAATTGGGAAAAATTATGAAACAAGCATGGAAAAATTTGGAAAAAATCACAAATCAAGTGTAGGAACCCAGACGATCATCAAGGAAGAAAAAAGTTTTTTTTTTGATTTTTTTTACAGTTTTAAAATCAGAAAAAATGAGGAGAAACGAAAACAATCACGAATTGTTAAGAAGTTTACATAGGATCGAGCTCTGATACCATGTTAGAATTGTTGCAGAGAGTGGAAGAGAAAATGATGAAGAGAGAGAATTAGAATAACAATGAATGAGAGCACAACGACCTAGGGTTTACACCATATCACTTGTTATTTATAAAAGAACCAAGAAATACTAAAAATACAATAATACCCTGAACTTAACAGAGTTCCCTCCTAAAAAGATGGCTTTTCGTCCGTTCGCAAGGGAAGAAATCAAAGGTCTTGTTGTCATGTGGAATGAACGTTTATATTGTGCCTTTTTTGCTTACTTCTCTCGTGCGAGCCGTTGATTAAATGACAACTAGTTTCAACCCAACCACGGATTTTTTTAGGCGCCTTTATCTTCTTTTGAACAAAGAGAAGACCCATTTACTCCCTTCGATTAGTTTCTACGTATAGACAGAGTGATTCCTGCCGCTTGGACAGCATTTAGCCAACATCGCCGCCTTCTAGTAAATTTCCTAAGCCTTGCTAATCATTTCTAATTTTTTTCATCATCTTTTCAATTCTCAATCCCCAGGATCAATTTGGGCTTCAAAACTGCACAAAATCATTTAGAAATTCGTGGGTAGGAACCGAGTTGTATTGTTTAGTGATTATGAGGAAGCAGAATCTTCGTTCCTTGAGGTTAGTCATAGCAAACACCTAATCTCCCGAGGTGCATCCTCTTCTAGCGCCACTCCCATTGCAGATTATCTTCTTGACGAACAACTTCCTTTGCTCACTAGTGGTTTGGTTGTAGAACCCATTACATCTTTCCCTGCTTGAGTGTCCATTCCCATTCCTTTTTACCACCTTCTAGATGAGAGCTCCTTAATGGAGATGGAAGGGGAACAGCTTAGGCCGGGGCCCTCTCGTCATCGGGAACCCTTCAGTAGGGAGGAATTGGACCTCCTTGAAGCCATCACTACTAACTAAGACCAGGAAGAGGTTCCCCTTGACCGTCCTCACATGACGGTCAGGCGCATTCGCATCCTCTTCTCTGTCGACTCAGTCCCATCAACTATCGAGTCCTAAGATTTGGGCCTAATAAGGTTGCAATTCCATATTTCTAGCCTTACCCACATGAGGGCTTCTTTCGCTGATGAGTGAGCCTGTTCCAACCTTCCTGGAGAAATTTGTATCTTTGAAGGGGCCATACAGACCAGTTTGAGGATCCCCTTCCCCCCACTTGTTAGAGAATTTCTTCAATTTTTAGATATCGCTCCTGGACAACTAGTTCTCAATGCTTGAAGGATCCCCATAGGAAGCATGATCCTTTGACAAGTGTTGAGTGAAGGGAAGAGGTGCCTATCCATTCGTGAGTTTCTGTGGTGTTACAAACCTGTCGAACACCTCTCGGGGTATGTTAGCCTTTAAGCCTGTGGAAATCGTAAGTTGGTTACCGGTCTGCCATCCTCCAATAAGCACTGGAAAGAACATTACTTCTTTATTTATGGAGATGGTTGGGAATTCCAACAATGGAAGGATGCCAACGACTCGACCCCCAGAATTCAACAAGTATAGGCCAACCCACCAAAGGATGGTTAGTTTACTCCTTAGCCGTTATCTCGTTTCATCTTATACTTTTTGGTAGGTCAGCTTCTATTTCCCCTAGGGTTCTTGTTTAGGTCGCACTAGAGCCCCTGAGATATCTGAGAGGGACCAGGAGAGAATCAAAGTTGTGTGTGCACACGATATTAGTGATTGGGCAGTGTTGGTTACTATAAACAGCTTGAGTGAGTATCTTCTTAGCCCTGAACCTTCTATTGGTGCCTTACATTTGTTTTGTATGGCTGAGGCTGAGGAGGCCTCTTAGTTGAAAGGTGAAATATGGTATGCATCCGAGTCTTCCCCTTTTGGCATAATATCGTTATTTTGTTATGATACTATCTTTTCACCTTTTAAGGAAAATGAGTAGAATTAACAAGGAGATCCAGAAGCATTTGAAAGAACTAAGAGAGAAACGTGTTGGTAAGGGGAGTGGCGGTTATGGGGCTCCCCCTTCGAAGTGCCCAAGGGTGTTGAACCAGCGTCTGAGGGAGGGAGACGTATCTACCGAGAAAGCTGACGATTCTAAAAAGGGAAGCTTATGTGAGGGGGTCCCACCTGGCCAAGATGCCATCTTTCCCCCGCAATTCCTCAAGTGCATAAAGAGAAAGGGGCTGATCTGCCACCTCCTCCTCCCTTTGTTCTCCGCTTCGAGAAAGCCGAATATGTTTTTGTCGAAGGAGAGTTTGGGTTAAAAATGATTCAGAGCGCTATTCCCCACACCGACCATGAGGCCATGGGAGCTGACAGTTGTTTTAGACAGCCAAATACAGATACAGTAGTTCGTGCGTAGTGAGGTTGGAGAGCAATAGAGGCTCGGTGAGGTACTTCTTCAATTCGGTGAAAGCTAACTCGCGCTCTTCGATCCACACAAAAGCCTTCCTAAAACCCTAAAGAATGGTAGGCAGTTTTCCATCGCTCTGTAAACAAATCGATTTAGAGCGACCACTCTTCCTGCCTGCCTCTGAACCTCTTTGGTATTTGTGAGTGCTGTTATATCAAAAATTGCCCTTATCTTATCCAGGTTGGCCTCAATGCCTCTCTGGCTAACTAGGTATCCCAAGAATTTCCTTAAGGACAACCCAAATGTGCATTTCGCAAGGTTAAGCTTCATCTCATATCTCCTTAAGACGGTGAATGCCTCTGCTAAGTTGCTGAGGTGCTAATCAGCCTTTCGACTCTTGATTAGCACATTGTCCATGTATACTTCCATGTTTCTGCCTATCAGTTTTTCAAACATTGAATTCACCAGGCACTGGTAAGTAGCTCCCGCATTCTTGAGTATAAAGGGCATAACCCAGTAGCAGTATAGACCTCTAAATGTGATGAAGGCTGTCTTTTCCTGGTCGGGAACGTGCATAAGAATCTGATTATAGCAGGAGATGGCATATATAAAATTGAGCAGCTCCTACCCTGCAGTTAAGTCTACAAAGAGATCAATTCGGGGCAGAAGGTAGCTATTCTATGGTCAGGCCTTGTTTAGGTCCGTAAAATCAATGCACATGTGCCATTTCCCATTTGCTTTTTTTACCACAACAATATTTGCCAACCATTCCGGATAGGTAGCCTCCTTTATGAACCCTGTTGGCTTCAACTTGCTGACCTCTTCGTTGACGACTTGGTTACGCTCCTGTGCAAAGATTCTTTGTTTATGCTTCACAAGTCTCGCCTTAGGGTGCACATTCAAACGAGGGACCATAACTACTGAGTCTATTCTTGGCATGTCATGGTGTGACCACGCAAAAACACTCTTATGATTCTTTAGGAATTCCACTAATTGGCGCTTTATGTCTTCCTCTATTCGGGTTCCGATCAAAACTGTTTTGGCCAGATCAATCACGTCAACTTGTACCACCGTAAGAGGTTCAGCTAGCTCAGCTTGCTTTAATTCTTTCTCATTATGGACATTCATTTCCTCGATGCTCGTGGCCTCTCTTCGTGTGTGCTCCCTGAGTGACGTACAGTAGCACTCCCAGGAAAAAATTTGGTCCTCCCTTGCATACCCTACTCTATGAGTCATGGGGAACTTGACCAAGAAATGTTAGGTGGACGTTACAGCCCTAAAATCGTTCAACACCGTCCGACTTAGAATCACGTTGTACGCAGAAGGGTTGTCGACAACCAAAAATATTATCATCTTATTGAGCTCGTAGTGGCCTTCCCCGATAGTCACACGGAGCTGGACAAACCTCAACAGGTATACCCAATTTCCAACAAAGCCGACCCGAGGGGATAACATGGGATGCAGCTTTCCTTGGCGTATACCCATCTGGTCGAAGGTCGTGGTAAAAAGGATGTCAGCTGAGCTCCCGGTATCCAGCAAGGCCCTTCGAACGGTGTGATTTCTCACAAGTAGGGTAATGAAAATGGGGTCATCATGTGGGTGTTGAATCCCTTTGCTATCGTGTTCAAAAAAAAAGATGGTGAACTTTTCCCCCATCGTCTCAGCTGGGCGCCGCGATATGCTCCTGCTCCTGCTTGTCTCATGTCTTAATCCTCTTGGCATGGGCTTTCCTTGTTGATCAGATCTCACCACCGCCCGCGAATCCTCCCGCAACGGTCCTGATTTCCAAACGGGGGGGGGGGGATCCTCATGCTTTTTGGGTTGGTTAGGACCGGGGCGATCATCCTTTGGGGGTTTATTTTCTTCCTTCTGTCGGGCATGGATTGCAAAATGGTAAAATTTTCCTTGTCTGATCATCTTCTCTATCTGCTCCCTTAGGTCGTAACAATCCTTTGTGTCGTGACCGTGGTTTTTGTGAAAGTGACAATACTTGCTTTTGGACCGCTTTGCGGGATCACCCCTTAGCTTAGCTGGCCATTTTAGGTTTGGGTCCTCCTTGATGTGGAGCAAGATCGGCTCCAACGGGGCTGCAAGAGGGGTAAAGTCCTTATACTTAACCCAAATAACTCTGTGATATGGGGGGTCATCTAATTTCCTGGTCTGGTTGGTCCTCCTAGGCAACGTTTGCCGTTCGGCCTCTCTAAGCCTCTTATTCGACCTGGACATCGCATCTCCACCTTTCAAACATCTCGCATCGACAACATCTTCTGCGTTCATATGCTTTTGGGCCTTGACCATCAGCTCAGCCATGTCCGTCGGGGAGGTTTTCGACAGAGAGAAGAGGAACTGCGACGGCAATAGGCTGCCAATGAAGGCTATCAAGGCCACCTTGTCGTCCATCCACCTGGAGGGCTTCCCGATTAAACCGATTAACATAATCCCAAAGGCACTCTCCTTTTGTTTGTTTGATGTTCAACAGATAGGTCGCCAACTTCCTATGTCGCTGCCCTCCGATGAAATGACTGAAGAACAACTTACTCAATTAGGCAAAAGATTTTATATATTCGGGCTTCAACTTTGTGACCTAAATTCGTGTTGGGTGCCTCAAAGTTATAGGAAAAGCTCTGCATATGATTGCTTCTAGTACGGTATGGAGGCACATCATGGAATTGAAATTGTCCAAGACTCAAAGTAGTCTGATGGGTCAGATGTCCCATCAAACATGTCGACAAATGGCATCTTGAACTTAGGGGGCAAGGTTATAGCCATGATGGTCGGAACAAAAGGCGAACCCATTTTTTGAATAAGGTCTTCAAGGGTACAGGGCGTCTTCCCTCTCATCGCCTCAATCATATTGTTGAGTTGTGTTTTTACCTCTCGGATCTGCTCGTCCGAAGCAGTGAAAATCTATGATGGCCCCCCTTTCTCCGAGTGCACCCGCTCTAAAACTTGCTGTGCTCAGTTTTGGGGCTGAGGCAGGTTAATGCCACTGGCCACCTCCTCCTCGTCCCTTCGCGGCGGATCGCGGGCCTCATCCCAGCCCTCTTCGTGTTGAGGGTGGGCGAAGTGGCCCCCAGGATTCAACACTCGGCGAGGTGGGAGGGCATTCTCCTCTCGATCCCTCAGATGCTGCAACAACTCCTGATTCTGTTGAACCAATTAGAAGTTGCCTTGCGTCAAATGATGGAGTTGTTCCTGGATGGGGCGATCGTCTCCCTGCGGTTAGGGATGCTGAATTGTTGCATCCTTGTTAATGTCATCCGCCATTGATCTGGTTCTCACCATTCGTCGCAGAATTCACCACCGAAAGTAAAAAAAGATTCCCATAGACGGTGCCAAATGATGGCATCTCCCTAAGAATGGACTCCAAATCCTCTGGTCCGACCTAAGACAAAAGAAGAAAACTGTTAGAAAAGGGGAGCCATAGTTTCCTCTAGCCGGCCCTCTCTGATGGTCAAGTTAAGATTCTGGTTGAGTAACTCTCAAGCTAGCCTAAATCCATACTCTACTCAATTCTCATATTCAGAATGCGTACCGTCTTTCCATTTGGTTACCCTCTTTATGCATCTGATGAGCCAAGTGGCTAACATACCACGTGGGGACCTCTATTATAATAGAATAAGGTGTAATCTGGGATTACTTCACGCACCTCTTATTCCACTCGCCTTCTGATCAAAATATAAGACTAGTCAGTTGTGTTTTCCTCTCCCCCATTGCCTTAGATAATTCCCCCTGGGTTTTAGGAGAGTTATGTTGAACCCTCGTAGGCTCTATCATTGGCCTTTCATGGTATCTTGGGCCCTTTTATCAATCTCCCCATCAATAGTCCCCTATTCTTGATCAATCTTTTTGCCGAGGAAATGGGTCAAGAATACAAGAGGTGTATGACTCGCTTTGAACGCCCTGGAGTATAGTTTCTCCCCATGAACCTTCCTTTCATCCACACGTGGCCAAGCGTGGAGGGTATTCGTCACATTCTGAGAGTTCTCTGTGGCGGCGCCTTTAATGCCCTCGTACGACTCATGGAATTCCCTCCCAAAAAAGACGGCATTTTGTCCATTCCCAAGGGAAGACATCAAGGGTCATGTTGCCACGTGGAAGGATCGTCCATATTGTACCTTTTTTGCTTACTTCTCTCGTGCGAGCCGTTGATTAAATGACAGCTAGTTGCATCCTAGCCATCGATTGTTTTAGGCGCCTTTTATTTTCTTTTGAACAAAGAGAAGACCCATTTACTCCCTTCGATTAGTTTCTTCGTGGAGACAAAGTGATTCTTGTAGCTTGGATTGCATTTAACCAACATTGCCGCCTCGTGGTAATTTCCTTAACCTTTGCTAATCATTTGTAATTTCTTTCGTTGTCATTTTAATTCCTTGTCCCGAGGATCAATTAGGGCTTTAAAACTGCACAAAATCATTTAGATGTTCGGGGGTAGGAACCGAGTTGTATTGTCATGTGATTATGAGGAAAAAGAATCTTCGTTCCTTGAGGTCAGTCATAGCAAACCCCCAATCTCTCGAGGAGCACCCTCTTCTATAGCCACTCCCATTACCGATTATCTTCTTAACAAACAACTTCCTCTGTTCACTAGTGGTTTTGCCGTAGAACCCATTACATCTTCCCCTGTTCGGGTGGCTATTCCCATTACTTTTGTACCACCTTCAAGACGAGAGCTCCTCAATGGAGATGGGAGGGGAACAACTTAGGCCAGGGACCTCTCGTCATCAGGAACCCTTCAGGGGCAAGGAACTGGACCTCCTTGAAGGCATCGCTACTAACCAAGACCACGAAGAGGTTCCCCTTGACTGTCGTCACATGATGGTCGGGCGTATTCGCATCCCCTTCACCGCCGACTCCGTCCCATCAACTATCGAGTCCCAAGATTTGGGCCGAATAAGGTTGCAATTCCAGATTCCTAGCCTTACCCGCATGAGGGCTCCATCCGTTGATGAGCGAGCATGTTCCAACGTTCCTGGAGAAATCTATATCTTTGAAGGGGACCTACAAGCCGGTTTGAAGATCCCTTTCCCCCCACTTGTTAGAGAATTTCAACAATTTTTGGATATTGCTCCTGACCAACTAATCCCCAATGCTTGGAGGATCCTCATACGAAGCGTGATCCTTTGGCAAGTGTTGGCAAGTGTTCCCCTAGGGTCCTTGTTTAGGTTGCACTAGAGCCCCTGAGATATCTGAGTGGGACCAGGAGAGAATTGAAGCTGCCTGTGCACCCGATATTAGGGATTGGGCAGCGTTGGCCACTATTGACATCTTGAGTGAGTATCTTCTTAACCCTAAACCTTCTATTGGTGCCTTACATTTGTTTCGCATGGCTAAGGCTGAGGAGGCCTCTAAGTTGAAAGGTGAAATGTTGTACGCATCCGAGTCTTCCCCTTTGGCATAGTATCGTTATTTTGTTCTGATACTATCTTTTCACTTTTTAGAAAAAATTGGTAGAATTGACATGGAGATCCAAAAGCATTTGAAAGAACTAAGAGAGAAACGCGTAGGTCAGGGGAGTTGTGGTTATGGGGCTCCCCCTCCGAAGCACCCAAGGGTGTCGTACCCCCGTCAAAGGGAGGGAGACATATCCGTTGAGAAAGCTGCCGATTCTAAAAAGGGAAGCTTGTGTGAGGGGATCACACCTGGCTAGGACGCTATCTTATCCCTTTCGAGTCCTCAAGTGCATAAAGAGAAAGGAGCTGATCTGCCACCTCCTCTTCCCGTCTTTCCCCGCTTCGAGAAAGCTGAATCTATTTTTGTCGAAGGAGAGTCTGGGTTAAAAATGATTGAGAGTGCTATTCCCCACACCGACCATGAGGCCATGAGAGTCTTCTCCCCACATGCCTTGAGAAACCACTTTCATCAGGAAGTGGCTAAGATAAGTTGATCTTTCTTTCCACTACTGACTCATTATTTTACGCCTCTCTTCTCTCGCTCTCTATCATTGTTTAGTCCCCTTTTGTTTCCTTTTAGGCCATAGCCTTAGGTCACCACTCTGTTATTCGTATGAGCGAGTACCATACTACCTAGAAGGCAGCCGATAAAAGAGTATAGTCTGCATCAAACACTATTAGAGTCTTGAAAGAACAGGTGGAACCACTGAAGTAGGAGAACGCTCACCTGAGGTTGGAGCAGGAGGAAGGCAAGCATTCCATCGAAGAGTTGCACAAAGGCAAGAAAGAGATGCTGGCTGAGCTGGGGATTCGCCAAAAGAGAATAACTGACCTGCAGAGAGCTAGAATTCTAGAATGTCAAGGGGAGAGCCGCCTTTTTAGACGAGTTCAAATCCTCCAGAGAACTGGACCAGTTGACCACAGACCGTGTAGCCGAGCATATGGATTCTACTACTGTGAAGATGCAAATGGCCGAGCAGTGGGACCATGGTTATGAGACATTCCGCCAACATTTCCAGGCAGCATTCCCTGATCAAGACTGTTCATTTATCCAGCCTGAGGAGGATGATAACACATCCACTGTTGCTGGCTCACTAGCTAAGGATGTTGATGGGGGCCCTCTGACCCGCTTACCGAATCTTAAATTTGCCACCTTCCTCTCTTCTTCAAAATTCACTTTACTTTCTGTGGTTGATTGGGAAGTACATTTTTGTTGTTGTTTTTGTTGAGTATAGTTAGTGTGGTTTAAACACTTTACTTTTGTATGGCTATGCAAGGTTTTACTGGGTTTTTTCTCTTAGCACACTAGTGGTTTGTTTGATTTGCTTGTGGTTGGGCAACTCATAGACATTCTCGCTTTTTACTGCTTTGTTTATATTACTTATTCATTTCTCCCTTTTTTTGCCATGTTGAATTAGTTTACATGTTGTGCTTTAGCCTTACTATGATGAAGTAACTTACATACTTTTCGTTTAGCCTTACTGGGCGGGACATTAGCCTGGACCGTCTTCACCAGACTTGGCCCCGTTGGGCCTATTGGTCTAGGCTTACTTTAAGTGAATGTCTGATCAGCCTTGGTCCTTGTGGCCCTCAAGCCTAAGCCATTTCGTTGGAGAAGTCTTAGTCAGCTTTGACTAAGCCTTGAGCCCTTAGGCTTGGCTGTGGAGAAGGCATGATCAGCCTGAGCGTATTTGACCTTTAGGCCCTAGGCTACTCTTTTTGGAAAAGGCGTGATCAGGTAGAGCCTTTCTGACTTTTTGGCGAAGGCCTAATCAGTCTGAGCCATTTTTTACCCTTAGACCTTAAGCTACCATTTTTGGAGAAGGTGCAATCGGCCTGAGCCTTTCTGACCCTTAGGCCTTAGGCTACCCTTTTTAGAGAAGGCATAATCAGCGTGAGCCTTTATGACCCTTAGGCCTTAGACTACCCTTTTTGGAGAAGGCGTGACCAAGCCTAAGGGTGAGCATTTATGACCCTTAGGCCTTAGACTACCCTTTTTAGAGAAGTGCGACCAGCTTGAGCTTTTCTAATCCTTAGCCGAAGATTACCTTTTTTGGAGAAGACGCGATCAGCCTCAGCCTTTCTGACCTGTAGGGCGTAGGCTACCCTTTTTGGAGATGACGTGATCTGCTCAAGCCTTTCTGACCCTTAGGCCTTACCCTACCCTTTTTGGAGAAGGCTTGATCACCCTGAGCCCTTTATAACCCGTAGGCGTTAGGCTACCCTTTTTTGAGAAGGCATGATCAACCTGAGCCTTTCTGACCCTCAGACCATAGGCTACCCTTTTTGGAGAAGTCGTGATCAGCCTAAGCCTTTCTGACCCTTAGGCCTTAGGCTACCCTTTTTGGAGAAGGCGTGATCAACCTGAGCCTTTCTGACACTTAAACCGTAGGCTACCCTTTTTAGAGAAGGCGTGATCAGCCAAAGCCTTTATGACCCTTAGGCCTTAGGCTACCCTTTTTGGAGAAGACGTGATCAACTTGAGCCTTTTTGACCGTTAGACCTTAGGCTACCCTTTTTGAAGAAGGCGTGATCAACCTGAGCCTTTCTGACGCTTAGACCTTAGGCTACCCTTTTTGAAGAAGGCGTGATCAGCTTGAGCCTTTCTGACCCTTAGGCCTTAGGCTACCCTTTTTGGAGAAGGCATGATTGGCCTGCGCCTTTTTAACCCTAGTTTCAAATAGCGGTAGCGGTCGCCGTAACGGTAACGATAGCAATGACGCGGTTTCGGGGCGTAACGGCTGTAGCGTAACGGTAGCGGTTACCAGAGCCATAAATTTTTTTTATTTTGCACATATCAACGAAAATGAACTAATATGCATGTTTTTTTTCTAAAACTATATTTATTAGAGTTTAAAATATTTTTTGATGTATTTTGTTTATTTTTGAGA